>JAHWFO010108876.1:614165-654372 GCA_023313115.1 Rhysida immarginata
TTTAAAATAACCCTCATTGTTGTTCTGGCGCGAATCTATTGTTTCATAATTTATGAAAGAAAAAACATGCCTGTCAGTTGTTGTGCATATAATTGCACAAATCGTTTTTTAAAAGGATCCAATATTTCATTTCACAAGTAATCATGTGTATTAATAATATGTTAATAGTTTATTACAATATGTGGATTAATAAACTGATTATTACTTTCACTTGTCTCTGGTCCAATTATTTTATTCAACTGAGAATTATTTCTTCCTTTTTTTTGTTTAAAAGTATTTTAGGTTACCAGATTTTCTTTAAACTTAAAATTTTAAAATCAATTAGCTAAAATTTGATAAATTATGTTAGGTTTGTTTCTCAATAGTAAGAAACACTTTTAAATATCTTCCCAGTTTAAATGTTCTGACTTTATCAACATTCCATTATTGTCAGATAAACAAAAATTAAAATGACATTTTTTTTTATTTTCTTAAAATAATTTTGTGACACAGCTTGTTAAATTTTTCAAAGTATAAACATCTAATTGATATTTCAATAAAGATAAGTATTGTGATAAACATTTTTATTGTGATGAATGCATTAAAAAAACAACTGTCACTCAATAAATGAGCACCAAGCTCGTATAACCAGGTATAATATTTGCACAATAGATTTCCAAAGGATGACATTCTTCGTAAAATGTGGATACATCTTATTAGGCGTAAGAATTGGAAGCCAAACTCTTATTCTTCAGTTTTCTTCATCTATGCTTTCACTTGTCTCTGGTTAAGCCTCCATTATTACAATAACGATAGGAGTTGCGAGTTGTAGGCGCTCTTTTAAAAATTCTTAAGGCATTGAATCAGCTATTGAAAATCATTAAAAGTATACGTTATCGTTAGTTAATGCAATAAAGTTTTTTTTTAAAAAAATCAGAAAACAGGTTACGCTTACTAATACCTCTTGAAGTCATCTACAAAAACAGCTGAAATAACATTGAGCGCATACGCCGCCTTACGTTTCTGCCATCCCCATAATGGAGATCGCTGCACTTCCGGTGGCACCAGTAGCGCTCAGCAAAATGAATAGGGCACTGCCAGTCTCTTACTTTCATTTGTCTCTGGGAAAACCAGGCCTATACAACGGCTGTCGAGCAGGGCTGACAGCGCAGCGTAGGAGGCTGGTGACATCGCACGTGTGACAACAGAACGAGGCATCATTTTGGATACTGCATCGGATACAGTGGCATTGGGGGAGGCCGTGGCTTGGTGGGCTTCACTGAACACAACTTCTGTGAAGTTAAGCTACATCAGGCACGGCTAGTCTCTGGATGGGTGACCATCCGGGAAAGAGAATCTTCACCCCCCCGGCTGCTGCGACCATCATACAGCAGTCGTGAATCCAGGTCCATCCAGGAGCCCAACTCGTCGGCCTCTGACCATACAGGCCCTGGATGGACGTATTGGACCTCAATATATAAATAAATAAAAATAAATAAATACAAACGTCGAGACGAGACCAAGAGCACTCATCAATGATACATCGCAACGTGTTGACAGCAGCGATCTTCAAAATAGTAGATACCTGACTTTGCATTACTTTGGGCCCTTCGCGTACGCGTAAATGAACATTCTAATTATCGGTTTTGTGTGTTGAACTTTTAATTGAGTGATTGCCATATCGTTTCTAATTTCATTTAATGTTTTTAGCAATTTTTAATACTGTATTTTACTAACCCATTGATTTTAGTATTTAATAAATCATTTCTTTTTTTAAAGTTATTGAACGCAATTTTGGCAGTTTTATTAACGATTCTTAAACAAGGGAAACGGGGTCCCATAGCCATTTAAGTGGGTGACCTATTAATTACTCTGGGAGTGTGCCGACTAAGAGTCAGGTAAGTTTAGTATACTACACGACACGAGCCAGTTTGGGTATTTGATCGAATCATTAAGCTGAGGGTTTGTTAAAAGGGGTTTATCCCGGGTTAAAAGATGTGTTACAGATAGTCGCTACAATTGATGCCGTGACTAAACTTTAGTAAAAATACCTTCGTTACAATTGGTGCCGTGACGAAACGTTGCATTAGACAAAACGATACATCGCTACAATTGGTGCCGTGATTAAACAATGTAAATGGGTGGCGTGATACGTCGCTACAAAATACATGACACGTCACGAAGTGATAAATACAAAATACTCACTTACATAAGCAATACACTTAATTGAATTAGAGATGCTTGTCTAGAATTCTGTTGCATGTTTAGTTTCGCCAGAATTATGGAGGCGATTCGTCTTGGCATGCACTCGACAAGACACTGGAAGCGGTGGAAAGCCATATGAACCCAAGACCCCTGAACAAACTCCCACAGTTCACGAATATTTGATGGAGGGGGGTCTGAGACTCGAAGTTCTCTCTCAATGGCATCACAGATGAGCTCGATGGGATTTCAGGTCAGGTGATCTAGCTGGATTCATCCAACCATCTGGATACAATTCTGGAGCGATGGCACAGTGCATTTTCTTGTTGCAGGAAGAGGTCTCCATTGGGATGTTGAAGACCTGCACATAATCATCAAAGATATTCCGGTAACCTTCACCTGTGAGGGACGGTGTCACACGTGTTGGATATCCCATTTCAGTCTACATAAATAGTCTCCAGACGAGAATGCCACCTCCATCAGCCTGAACATTACCAGGCTGCAAGAAGGTGTGGTTTGCACCGTACTCGTACCCTGCCATCAGAATGCATCAGCATGAATGTCGACTCATCAGTCCAGGCCACCTCTTTCCACATGTCTGGGATCCAGTGGCAATGTTCCTGTCCCCATGCTACTCGTTGCGCCCTGTGATGTGCAGTCAGCAGATGTACCTGCATGGGACGATGGCTTCTGTACCCCATAGCGAGGAGATGGTTCTGAATGGTGGCTGCTTACATGTTTCTGTGCACCAGCGTTAAATTGACGAGTGATCTGTTGTACTATGGCCCGTCTATCCGTCGTTATGATGCGAGCTAGCCGGCGACGCTCTTGTCCACGGCAGATGACCCTTGCAGGCATTGTATTACCAGCATCATCTTATTCACAGTACACCCGTGACACAGTGGCTCGTGAAAATCTCATTGCCAAAACGGGCCCCGACAATCTGCTTACGATCAAATGCGAGAGATCTTTCGTCTTACCCGTCCGACTATTAGGCCCCTTTCACACTATACGGTTTTGACCGTACGGCAAAAAATCGAACGGCGACATTACTTTAATGGAGTGAAGAAAAGTATGGCCGTTTTTGCCGTACGGTCAAAGCCGTATAGTGTGAAAGGAGCCTTACTGATTCCTGCCGCATCACTCCTTAGATTGTCGGATCGCTGCTTACGTCATTCCGTTTACGTTGTCAGGGCCACCCACATCCCCACATTTCCATAACACCAGCTGTCTCTACTTCAATTGCTCTTCAGTATATTGTCAAGGTGCATTGTTACCTTTGACGGAAGCGAATTGTAGACTTGTAATGGTAATCAATGGTACTCGCAAAGAATGTTTCGACTCGTGTAAGTACATTGCATTCGTTAGAACATGAAAAAATGATGGCTATGTGAAAAATTTAATGTGGAATATGCCATAGACATCATTTTTTATGCTCTATGGAATGATCCGGTTTTGCAAAGCGTTTACACAATTCGAAACATTCTTTTGTGAGACGTAATATCGTTTTTTTACTTTACTCATGACTAGGCTTGTTATCACAAGAATTGCCATGCCCTAGCTTTGGCAGGCCATCTCTGATCTAGGTCCTATTACAGCCATGGTTTGTGTTTGGTGAATCATCTATTAATTTTTTCCAGTTTTTTAAAGCAGTTAATTTATTAAATCATGAAATATTATAATTAAATTCCATAATTTTGGGATGGCTTGAATTAATTCTTCAAGTGGACACCAGATTCCTTTACAGCCATTTTCTCTTTGACGATTTAGCGTTTCGTTTTGCAAATTAATTTTAACTTAAAATCCATGCTTGTTATAAATTAATACGCTCCGTATGCTTCTCAAAATTAATTTAAATGCATCTCCATAGCGAATAGAATTAATAAGTGCGATAACTCTCGTAGTAAACAATGCTAAAAATCAGGCGAGTGGCGGATGTGCGAAATAACAGCGCTGCTGTCGATTTCGACCTAAAGCTCTAGATTAGGAGCTTTATTTCGACCAAGGGTAGATGTACCAGTAATTGACAGTGTACCCGTAATTGACAATTCACGATATAAAGGCTTTTAATAAAATGACAAGGCAAGAAAAAGGATTGGTGTTGCCACCTCGTATTAAACATTGTTGTTGGCTTCCCAGAACAGTAAAAAACTAGGACCTTTGTTCCCTATTATGACCGCAAACACATGTTGATTCTTCATTGCCTTACTGAATCGAAAAAACCTTGTAATGAACCACTATGCGAGGGTTTGATTACTTGAATTTATTTCATGAATGTTATGCAATATTTGTCATTAATTTTACGTGAACCTTTTCTTGTGATCAATGGACAATACTTCTAGTTGTAACAGAATTTCAGATGATTTCATTGTTTTAATCCACCGTCAACTACTGGAACCCAGATTTGTTGTGTCACCAGTAATTGATATAACCTGTCAATCATTGATAATATCTGTGTTTAAAAAAAAAAACGAAAAAATATACTAATGTGATATAAAATGTAGGGCAATAATAAGGAAACATGATGGTTTTAAGTCTAACTTCTTAATTTCCATTAACTGATCTAGGTCTGTCAATTATAAGTTGACTGTCAATTTCTAGATCATCCACTTTGACATAAATCTTCCACGCCCTATAAGCAGATTCTTTTGTTGATTCTGAATCTTGTCACAGAGACGATCAACAGATAGCCCAGGACAAGTTATCCTCCAAGAAGAAAACAGCTACTGATATTCTCTTTACTATTCTCTTTAAGAATTGGCATATGATGAATTGGATGAATTTTGCAAATAGGAGAACAATCGACAAAAATCAAGTTTTCTAAATACAATTTGTTGGCCAAGATATGATGATATTGCACTATTGGAAAACACCTTCAGTTTCTATGGTCCTTGCACTCTACATGGGAGTGGACTGGTTTAATTTATTATTTCAAAGGGAAAAAAAAGATAAAGGATCTAAATGAACAACTTAAGTTTTCAAAAGCACAATTTTAGTTAATGTTAAATACTTTACACATTCTTAAAAATGCTTGATTTCATCAGCTACTTTTGAATGTTGTCAATTTTTTTTATAAAAATATATATAATAAAAATGTGCAATTAAAATATTGTCAATTACTGGTGCAACTGACTGTCAATTTCTGGTGCATTAACTGTCAACTACTGGTGATTCATGCATTAGTTAGGAAAAAATTTAATAACTTAATAGCTTTTAAAGATATAATTATTTAGAGATTGGCACATTCTGCATTGTATTTACAATTTAATGATATAACTAGAAAAGTTTCAAAATGCAATTTGATTTCCGTACACAATTTCGTTTCACGGTAATGTCTTAAACTGTCAATTACTGGTACATCTACCCAACTTCGTAGCTTTTTTTTGGTTACTGCAAATGGGAATTTCACGTTTCGTGTTAAGTTTCTGTCGTATATTTTATCGTTTTACTATTTATAAGTGATGAGCATGTTATATTGTGTTATTAGTGTAATTTGTATATCATTTGTTAAGTTTAAATCAGTATTTTAACTCTCATTTTAAAAAATTTACTCGTGCACGTACCGTATGAGAGCAGATATACCTACTTCATTCCTTCGGCAGTGGTTCATGAAAATCACCAGAATTAAGCCCGTTTAGAGTTGGAACAGATTCGAGTTTCATTGAATTTCGTTTTAACTGACAATGAATTTAAAACGGCAGAATTACAGAAAAAGCAAAATGAACTGAGCACATTATGCTGTTCGCATTTGGATACCAGGTCTTTTCTAGCAAAAGGTAATCCACTATTTCTTAATCGTTTCTAATGGTAGAAATCAGTTTCTATCGGATTTCTTATTTACACATCCAAACAAAACAATTTAAAGGCATTCTGATAGAAAAAAGGCAAGCAAACTCATGCTATGTAGAATCGAAAGCGGTTCGCGGCAGGAAATCACTTCTTGCTCCGCTGATTCTCCTGAAGGGTCGAGAGGACCAATTTTCAATCTATCGAGGCGTTTTTCTTAATAAAATATTAGGATAAATTGAAAATTTTTGAATGATAAATATTTTATTACCCTGGATGAAAAATAAAATAAAGAAGAAAAAAAATCGTGTTTAAAAATTAATTTTTAAAACTATTGTTAACCTTTCATCTTTTTCCTTATAAGCGAGTACTAAAAATCTACGACTCGCTGGTCGAAAATGCACGCAATGACATCTTGCGGATGCGCCAGAAAACTACACAAGTATTCACACTAATTCTATTCGTTATGGCATTACTGTAAGGAGCACTCATGGCAGTACTATGCATGCCTTGTAATGCAGGTGGCTAGACAGGCAATGTCCTCTTGTTATTGCATTAAAACTTTCACGTGACTCAACTCTCTATATAATATAAAAATGAACCATGCCGTTAAAACGAAAAACAGAGTCGACCTGATAAAATTAGGCAGAGTTTTTAACAAACTTTGGGGGCATTTTAACCCTTATGAACTTATGATTTCAGTATTTTTGAAGAGGAACTTTGTGCTATTTTGGGACGAGGAATCATGTTAAAGAAACACCTGAAGGGTCATCGTTTTGAGGACATTTCTGACGTCAAACATGCTGCTTAGGGACTTGAAAATTTTCTGAAAGGGCTTGAAAAGCTTGTAACAACGCTGTCAGAGGGGCATCAGTCTCAGAGGAGGGTATGTTGAATAAATGTGTGATTTCGTGCCTTTGGCTTTATTCTTCCTGGGCAAAGCCAGGAACTTGTCAGCATCCTCTCGTACGTTGTTGATATGTCATAATTGTCGGCGAACAGAGAGAAGCATTTTCGAAATTTCTGCTCATTTCCTAAGCAGTTAAAAAATAAATAAATAAATAAAAAAACACTGAATGAAAAATTAAGTGAATGTTTTTAATTTAGGTGATAAATCTTTTAGAATAAAATTTGAAATGAAATTATGATAAATAAATTTAATTAATCATATGTAATCATGTAGTTCTTTGATTTTAAAAGGAAATAAAAAATATTAATACATATAATAAGAGCCAAACGTCTTTGCTTTGTTATCTGTTTTCTTGCGATTCTACAGAATTTGAGAAGGACCCTAAAGTGAGGTATTTCATATTATTATTATTATTATTATTATTATTATTATTATAAGATGGGGATAATCAGGTAATCGTGTACAAGTTGATAATTATTAAATACATTTTTGAAAGTTTCAAGTTATAATAAACATTCTTGAAGATTTGAGGAATATGCCAAAAATGGCAGAGTTGTGTGGACGGTGTGAAAATGAGCTTCCGGTAGATAACGATTATGTTATCTATGGTGCGTGCAAAATAGGGTATCATTTTGCTTGTTCGTTAGCCATGCAGCATGGGGGCACCAGCGAAAAAGAAATGGAAATGCGAAGCATGCAGAGGAAAAAGTGGAGAATCTGGTGCCAAACGCTACGTCAGTGAAGAAGAACCGAGCGATAAGGAAGGGTTTAAAGGCGTTGCATGACAAAATGGATCAAATAAGACGGGTAGAATTTACCAATCTAAAAGAGGAGCTCGAAGATATAAGAAAAATATGACGTGCTAATCCAGGAGCAACAACAGCGAAACAAGTTCAACAAGAACTTCAAAATAGAAATAGTGAATTGGAAAATTTATGTTTAAAACAACAAGAGTGTATTGTAGAACTGACATATCAACTGAATGATATGGAGCAATGTAGCCGTAATGGAAATGTGGAAATAGTCGGGTTAAAGTGTAACACTAATGAAGAAGTTAAGGCGGCTATGGTTAAATTGGGTGAAAAATTAAATATTAATTTTAACATGTCAGAAGTCATAAAAATGCACCTTGTTGCAACAAAAGTTAAAGAGGACAAAAAAGTGATAATTAAATTTAGAGATGAAGAGGTAGCGGGAAAATTTTTAGCTGGAAAGAAAAAATTGAGAGATTTAAAAGTAAAAGGAGAATAAATGAAAATTTGACAAAATTAAACAAAACTTTATTTTGGAAAGCGAAACAAAAAGGTAAAGATTTTAATTGGAAATTTGTATGGGTGCGCTATGGAAATATTTATGTTCGAAAATCATCTGACACTAGGGTTTTTAAAGAAAAGCAAGAAAACTTTCAAAAAAATGAAAAGAATATTAAAGAAACATGGAGACTAGTTAATAATTTAGTGGGAAAAAATGAGGATAAATTAGAAAACAAAACTATAGAAAATGAGGATAAATTCCTTGAACAGCATGTAGAAGGGTTTAATAGTAACTTTCAAGAACAAGTTAAGATCTTTATAGATGGAGTTAAGGATGAGAAATATGATGGAAGTAAAATTATATCGTTACAAAATTCTATTGTTATAAATTCTGTGGAAGAAAAAGAAATTGAAAAAAATTATTGCAAGTCTAAATATAAATAAGTCTTCAGGCATTGATGGAATTAGGGCAAGGGACATTAGAAGTAATGGTAAAATTTTTGTAGAACCTTTTACTCATTTATACAATGTAATATTGAAGACAAATGAATGGCCGGAGCAGATGAAAATGTCAAAGGTTAGACCAATCTATAAGAAAGGTAAAAAGATAGATTTAAATAATTATCGGCCAATATCTATACTTTCTATAATTACAAAAATTTTTGAACATTGGATTAAAATAGAACTGGAGGAATTTTGGGAAAAGAACAATATTTTTGGTAAAGAAATATATGGATATAGAAAAAAAATGTCAACCCAAAGTTTATTAATGGAATTGACACAAAAATTAAACAAATCCTTTCATCATGGTGTTAATTCAACAGTTATTTTTATGGATTTAAATAAAGCCTATGATTTGGTGAACCGTGATATTTTGTTTTTAAAATTAGAACAATATGGTATAAGAGGACAATGTTTAAATTTGTTGAAAGGAATGTATACCAATAGAATGCAAAAGGTTAAGGTAAATGATTCTGAAAGTTCAGTTTGTGAAATCACAAATGGTATTCCTCAAGGGTCAATATTAAGTCCATTAATGTTTAACATTTTTATAAATGATCTACCCAATTATGTCCCTAATGCACAATTTTATATATCTGCAGATGATGTTGCTTTACTAACTATGCATAAAAATGAAGAAAAAATTTTAAGAGATACGCAGAAAAATTTAGCTCTAACAATTAAATGGATAAAAAATAATAAGATGAGTTTAAATCTGAATAAAACACATTTAATGAAATTTATAATTCCACATAAACAATATGATAATTTCTTGACGCAAAAGTTTTTTTTTTTTTTCATAAAATGGAGTGTATGGAGAGCATGGAGGATTGGAAAGATAATTGCTTATGTAAATGTCCAAAAATCCAAGAAGTTAAAAGCATAAAATATTTAGGATTAGATATCGATGCCACTCTACCATGGCACATTCACATAAATAATTTGGTGTCAAAATTACGCAAAATCTTATATTTGATGTTTTTTGTTAAATTTTACTGTCCTCTAAGGGTGAGAAAATTATTATATCATACACACTTTGAATCAAGAATACGCTATGGTCTGTTGGTTTATCATCATGGAGCACAATTCTCAAAAGTAAAAGACATGCATTATAAAATCAATGGTTGGTGAAACATATCTGGAAAAAAACAGCTTATTAAATATTTAAAAAAAATTAGGAATACAAAAAGTTACAGATTTGACAGAATATTTGATTATTAATTAAAAGAGAAACTCAATACGGTTTAAGAAAACAATACAAATATGCAGTACCAAAAATCTTTATTTTATATGGTGCAAGAGAAAAAGAATATTACATACCACAGATTTTTAACAGACTCCCAACATGGATATTACGTATAATAACATATAGAATGTGAAAAACTGTTTATTAATTTGGAAAAATTACTTCTAATTATTTTTAGAATTATTTTTGTTATTTGAAAACTTTATTTGTATTTTGTATACATTTGAATTTGTTTTTGTATAAAATTAATTTTTTGTTCTTGTTTATATAATCTTTTGTCCCTATAATCCCATACAAGCCTATAGTAAGGCTTCGGGGTTTGGCAAAACTGCATTTTAAACTTAAATATCAATGCTGTATTTTAAATATATGATTAAATATATGATTATTATTAAAATAAATATTAATAATAATAATAATAATAATAATAATAATAATAATAATAATATTATTATTATCGGATAAACCGATTAAAAAATAATTTCCGTAGAATCCATAGAGTAAAGAGCAATACCGTAGCCAATGTGCACAACACATCTAAAGAATGGTACTGGATCAAGTTTAAGTTACTTGGTCTCCTGAAATGCAGCGAAGATTCTGGATGATTAATGAGGAATTCAGTCCAATAAACTGCTCGTTCCATCGGGCTCTCCATTTGATCCTTAAATATGAAAGAATACTTCTTTGCTCTTTCTTTATATCTGCAACCAAATGACATCAAAATAAACATTTTAGTATCGCTAGCCTATTAAAAAATGCTTCGCCAAGCAAACGCTGTCACGTATAGCAAAGATAACGCAGTGGAAGGTAAGTATGGCTTACGAGACACAGAATACGACTTAGATAACAAAACAATAACTTTATTCAAATGGCTGACTTTACATAACATTTAAATTAAAGTTTGGAGGATAGAATCCTAGGACCTTCGCTAACACGCAGAGAGTCGATGGAAGGTACATGAGTATTAGCGCTTCCGACAGCAAAACTAACTAGACAGCTTTTCTTAATTTACAACCTTAGCGCCTTTTCTCTAAAGCGGCAATGAGACTAACGTCTCTTACAAAACAAAAAAAAATATGGTTCACTTTAGACTGAACCTGCATGAATTTACATTAATGTTACTCATAATGCTATATTAATAAATGAATTTTACAGTACAATGACTGAAGGGTTCCTCTATGGTCACAATCTTCTAGATGACCGCGCTGGAAGACCGCTTTGCTAACGTTACTGCTACACAGGAGAGTGGACACGCTTTGCGTTTGTCTCCCTGAGCGACTCCACGGGAAAACTAATAAAGGAGATAAAATAAAATAATATTTATTAGAGAGGCCTGGGAAAACAAAATTACCCGCTTGAGCGAACCCACAAAAATTTCCGTTACAATTAATGATAAACTACTTCGTCAAATTAATAAGCTGACAGACGCGCATTAATTCCACTTAATAAATTTCCCAATTTTCGCAGAGAAACAAAGCAATTTCGTTAACTGATAATAGCATGCGGTATTACCAATTATTTTATGCGCGAGGAAATTTCTCGGGAGGAGAGTGACTACGACACTGCCTTTCATTATTTATAATACTGCGAAATGGCTTACCTGTCGTGTCGGGCGAAGGTGCCGAGGTTCTCCCGTATGTAACCTGAAGCCGTCCAGGGGAATATCAGGATAAGTCTTTCTTCTGATGAGAACTGGGTCAATTCCGGGCTGGCGAAAACACTGAGGCAGCTCGATGCTTTCAAATCCAAAAGCAGAACCAAATTCGCAGTCGGGGCGATAGTCCACAGGCAGCTCTCCAGAACGAGGTCGGTTTGGCAGCACAGGTTTAATGGCGACGACGTCGGGCGTTCTCTCGACCAGCGGCTAATCCTCGAATTCCTCCGACCAATCAGAAGCGTCAAAAGGGAAAAAAGGTTTCAGTTTCAGATTTCCAATTTCAGAAATTACTTTGGTCCCTCCGTCGACGAGCCAACATGGCGGATTCGCTTCGCAGTGTAGAGAAATGCCATGTGTTAAGCACTTTTATCTTCGCATCGAGCAGCTAATATAAGATAGGATGAATATTATGAATGACGCCCACAATTTGTAAATCAAGAAACGCCACATTTCCTTTAAATTAAGTAATGCGTATCGATGCCTCCACCCCCCTCCCTCCCCAGGCATATTTACTCATTCTGCTCTGCTCGCATCGCTCTTGATTGGCTCTTTTGCAGTTTATTTCATGTAATCTTATCGCAGATTTTACAATTAATGCTACAAACTTGGAAAAATTACAATTTATTACAATTAATAAAACTGCTGTAACAATACCGGCTTCGAAGTGTTAATAATAAATAAACATAATCAATGTTCGTTATAATAATAATGAAGTATAAAACCAACACGTGAGGATAATATTAGCTATAAAGCCGTATAGCTAATCAGATAATGAATGAAATCTAAAATATAATTAGGAATTGTCTTTGATGATGTGGTGCGATATCTGGTGCATTAAAAATCTTGAAAACAAGTGTTAAAAATCGAAAACAAATTTCCATTACACCAAGGACGAAAATAAAGATTACACTAAAGTGCAAAGCTGAATTAAACACGATAAAAATACTAATAAATAGACAAATCATACTGAAAGGGAAATTCATTTTAGTAAAATTATTTTATTAAATTACGTAATCTTGTAAATTCGTAATTGAATTAATTTTTTCTCTTTTATTCTTGTTCTTGAAAGTTTCAATTAAAAAAAATCAACCTAGCCAGATTACGCTATGGCAGAAACTGATTAATATTAAATGACAAAAACTCATTTTCTCTAGCATTAGTATGACCATAGCAGTTGAAAAGGACGTTAATACCAAACAAACCAAACCAAACCTCTAGCATTAGCAGTTGTTTACACAAGAGATGTAAGAGATTACATTTTTTAAACATCGATGTTATTGTTACGATGAATCTATGTTTTTCCTTCCGATGTTACCGAAATACCGAAATAACTTCACTGACTCCGCCACTAGCAATCTGAAAGGCTGTAACAATTTCGGATACACTGAAAAAGCCCCCCAGTCTTTAAAAAAAAAAATTCACTCCGAGCAAAAAAAAACAGTAATGAGTTTCAGGGTGCCTGCTGGAGTGTATCCGAAATTGTTGCGACCAGGAGTTTCAGGGTACATGCTGGAGTGTAAAAGAAATTGTTACAGCCGTTCAATCTTACATCATGGCCTTCGAGATATTAGTTCTCCGCAAAGATAGACAAAAGAGGGCGCAACACGTACGTTTGTTTCTGATTGGTGGGAGGAATTCGAGGATTAGCTGCTAGTGTTCTCTCGACGCAAGGCTGTTAAAGAGAAGGTGGCCTCTATCGGGGTGATCGATGGTCATTGGCTGCTGACGTGTGACGTCAGCTGGAAGGTTTGGAGCAGACGAACGCATAGAAAACGCACGGGAATAGCGCGGTGACCTTTATTTTCCAGCCTATTTCTACTATTTATCACCAATATAAATGAAGAAAAACGTGCCAAGGTTTTATATAAATATTTTATTGGAATAATATGTGTTTAAAATTCAGAGATTGCAAATAAAAGATTTATTTATATTCATTTAGCACTGAAATACAAAAGCAAATACTGCATCAGCGAGGCCAGCTCGTCAAAGCAATTCTTTAACGATTAACCTGTTACAGTATTCAATCATTCAGCATTAAGTGCTAGTACACCATTAAAACATCTGCCACTGCTTGTATGGTTGTAAAAATATGATAGGAAGAAAAAAAAGTAATGCCTACATACCCAATCACTTTCTGTTTGAGTCTCACCGAACATTTTCGTTTTGCTCAAATTACAATTTGAGAGAGAAAGCGTATCCCACCTCGTCGTTTTTCCCAACGTGGTTTATAAAGTCTTCAAATGAATCTGAAACCACTGAACAGTTTTAATTATTTGGTACGAGTGAAGAAGGTGAAGATGAAAGCGAAGAGTCTTATGTATATTTTATTTTTTAAACTTCTCTCTCAGGTTTCAAATTTTCTCTTAACTTTTGATTTTCTCGTAGTGCAATCTGTTGGGTTTTTGCGTTTTAATACTCGTATCAAGAGCACATCTCCTGCTCAGGAATTCTCCTGCTTGTTACGAGTGTGCTCTTTTTCATTATAAGAAGGGGTGGGGGGGTTTGCTCATTTAATGAAATTTTGCTCGTATCTATTGCCATGAGAAGAATAAATGCATGGAAATATAATAAATCCACTCTATATTATAATATTGGACTAAAAATAATAAATAATTGCGTTTATTATTAGCAAAAGCACATCGAACTCCAGCTTTGCTATGTTAAAAGGAGCTGCCAACCTTCCGGGTGACGTCACAATCCCAGAAGGCAATGCGAGTGCTTTTGAGAGAAATCGGCCGATAGAGGCCACCTTCTTTTTAATAACCTTGCTCTCGACGGTTCTAACGACGTGGTTGATAGCACACGACGAGTAGGAAATTGTCCGGAGCCACATTCGCTGTCGACGAAGCTTTCGTCCTCAGCAGCTAAATGTCCAACGTATTCTGAGGAAAGCAAAACATTAGAAAAGGGCAACATAGGCGCACAGCAGTCCATCCCGTCTTCGACAGCCGCAGCTCGCTCTTTCTCTTCCTTGAGGGCTAAGCTGCCACGTCGGCTAACTCCGGTTATGGAGGAAACTTCTGCCGACCAAAAACTCAGGAGCCTCTTGCCTGGCAATCTTTCAATCTTAAAGCCCGTCACTCTCTCCACGATTTCTCTTTCCCGCGCCAAGAGATCATTTCCTCGTTTCCGCCTGTGCTGCCTACGCCGTTTCCGTTTCTTCGCTTTCACAAGAACGCTCCTATCAGAGGCTTGGTTCGAAATATGCTTAAAAGCCTCGAGAGATGTCGCCACACGCACTCCGACATTACTTCCTAGCAGACGACGCTGATTAGGAATATTGGAGCCAAGGTTATTAGAATAATAAGGTAGCGCGCTCGCAATTTCGGCAATTCTACAGACTTGAGCTCACTGGGCGGAGCTTCTCCTATGCCATGACACAGGCACCGCCATCTAGAGAGAAACAGAGAAACGCCATCTTTTAGGTGGCGTTGACACAGGTCGCAGATTACTTAAGTAAAAATAATATTTGAAATCTTATAAATTTAATAAAGACTCGTTTGTCGAGCTTCCCGATAGGAAAATAGTTAACGTTTTTGACTATCATCTGTGTAGCTAGGTTCGATTTCCCTTTCGGTGACTTTTTTTTCTTTTCAAAAATTATTTTATATGTTTCTTCAATATTAAATAATATCGAGAATAAATAAATAGTAAATGCAAAGATGTAAAAATGAAAATATAAAAAAACAAATTAGTAAATAAAATAAAATAACAAACATAAGTAAGCTTACGTAAAAAGACAATTTACAATTAAAAACTTAATAATGATTTTTTTTCTTTACTCTATCACAGCTCTCTACTCATGTAGGCTGTGATTCTGCATACTTGGTTGCATTTAAATAATCTTATTCTGTTATTAGTTTCTTCATTTCGTCCAACTTACTTTGTTAATTTTCACACGGATTTTCATTTTCTTTGCATTTTTATAACTTTTAGCACGCCTTTATCTTGTTCATTTTGGGGTTTTTTCCCCACCTCTTCTTTTACAATTTTAAATACATTCTAATTTTGTGCTCTCTGTAATTATGTTTGTTCTATAATGTTTTCTAATTGTTATTTCATATTTCATATTTGTATATGTACCATCCACTGGTGCAAAATAACTTGAGATAACTAGTGGTCTCCCGACTCAATAGATTACATAATTTGTATTAATCCCCATTTTTTGCTAGTTTTTTTTTAAATTTTAAATGGTATATTTTATTATTTTTAATTATTATTATGAAAATACACTAGTTTCACGTTTTTCTTTTATTTGTCCAAGAAAATAAATTTTTTTAAGCTTCTGCCAAAAACCCAACCTCTCAATGAAGAGTACCAATGCTTTTTCTTAAGTAATTGAGATATTTTCTTCTAATTATTTTACTTTATGCATTCTAATCTGTAATTATCCTCCTGTCATGACATATGTAGTAAAAAATAAAAATCATCTTTATTAAAATCGTTAAAATCGCAAGATCACTTACAAAAAACATCAAGCACATTAAAAACGATGTTAATCTGCACACAGTATTCAAGAAATACTACGATTGTCCAATTTTGTTCAATGGTAAGCGGAACAAACGTAGTGGAATCATGACACTCAAATGCCCGAACCTTCTTGATCCCAGTTGCTGGGCTGTTTTTTCTTTTCTGTTTCAGAAGACTTTATTTTTCGAAATAATGATAATTTAAAACCAATAAAACCTAATAAACCTGACTCTTCAATTAATCTTGTATTAAATTTATCTTCAGCTGCCATTTTCTGGTTGCGCCATCTCCTATCAATAATGTTAACTTGGACCAAAATTAGAACCAAAATATATTAGGATAAATTGAGATAAAATATCAGATCGTATTTTTGTATTTATTTTAGAAACATATCAGTGTTTTTCCGACGAAGATTTCCTGAAAGCTCTTATTTTCCTATTTTCCTCTTATTTTAGTTATTAGGCAACCGCTTTGAACGTCGGAGTTACTTAAGCTATTTCTACTACGTAGCCTGTGCAAATGACACGTCATAGGTGAAGCCACGCCCACAGAGCCCAAGTCTGTAGAGTTGCCGAAAGTGCAGCGCGCTCAGAGCAGATCTCGCAACTTCTCTCACAATCTCAAAAAGATCTCGGCGTGCTGTGACGTCATCCAGAGGCGAAGTGGCGCGATTAGCAAATGAATCGGCGCGAATTTCGGTTTGATTGAGGCATTATTAGGTACTTTCGTGGAACTTATGAAAGCTATTTCGGAAAAAAATTGTTGCTCGTACTGCCTATATCGTGATGAAGTGAATATAGAGTAATTAAACTTGAAATTTTATTGTTCAAATAGCGTGTTGCCAGAATGAAAGAGAGGTGGAAGCATTTCGTTCTTCTCTTTCCCCAAGGACTCTTTTGCTATAACCCTAAACAATGAATTCATTTTATTACGCATCTAGTTTCTTTTAAATTTGACTATTCGAGAATTTTCTTGTTGATGAAAGCTTACTCGAACAATTTTCATTTAATCTGTCGATTCAGACTTCTTCATATAGACAGGAATAGATAAGACTCCTCGTATGTTCCTAATATAACTTTATTTACTGTAAAATCAAAATTCCAATAATTTCATCGTTTTATTTTAATATTCAGAAATTACATTTCATGCCATTATTTAATATTCAATTAATTTCCGACCATTATTATGTAAAATTGAATTCATACTTTTTGTTTACAATTACCGTCGTGATCGTATCGTTTTCTGTTGAATCGCTTCAGTCCCTTCCGCGCCGCTTGCCTCTGGATGACGTCATCCGCTTTGCTTGAATTCGACCAATCGTACGGAACCTTCCTGAGC
This sequence comes from Rhysida immarginata, assembly GCA_023313115.1. Classification (NCBI taxonomy): domain Eukaryota; kingdom Metazoa; phylum Arthropoda; class Chilopoda; order Scolopendromorpha; family Scolopendridae; genus Rhysida; species Rhysida immarginata. Next base: position 631,508 of record JAHWFO010108876.1, read on the forward strand.
GCGCAACCTTATTATTCTAATAACCTTGTATTGGAGCCCGTGCATGTCGCAACACTTTGTGACAAACGCTACGATACTGATGTTTAAAGGCCGTTCATATGAAATATGCGTGCATAGTCTATATTTCATATTAACGGCCGTGAAACATCCGTAGCGTAGCGCTTGCATGGCCGTAAATGATAGATGGGAAAGCTCACCCGTCGCATTGTTCTACTTCATGACAACATCTCATGCCTCAAGAAGATATCAAACAATTTGCATTGGAGAAGTAATGCGAATGATGAAGTTAAGTTGGGTTAGGTTAGGTTAAGCTCTTACATTATGTAAAAGAAAGTGGGCACACTGTATCTTTTACAAAAATAACAGTTTGGTGAATCTCATCATTAATAAGAGAAGAAATATCCCAATAACTTATCCTCAGGGAGCCAATTTATAGAAAAAGGGTTAAATTCACTTATTTTATTGTCCATACTGTTATTAAGTAACGGAAGATTGGAGCTACTTATTGGTTTTACCAAGTTCGTATGTTTAATTTAAACCTATCGGTCAAACTATAGCGCAGTTGTAAGTCGTCGGAATGTTATTTTCTAGATACGGGTTCAAATCCCATCCTCAATAACTTCAGGGCGTGATTCCTTACAAGAAAAATAACAAAAAAGTTCTTATCAACATATGTCCGGAAATGCATAATTTCCATGTAAATGGCAATAATTGTATGTACGACATCATCCTCCATAACAATACCGTATGTGAAAGAAGACAGATGGGTAACCACACAAATATTTAATTTATCGTGTGTGTGTGTGGATATCATTTGTCTTCTTTCACTTAAGCAAATATTCACAGATTTTGTTGACTTTATTTGAGTAATACGGTATATATTTTTTCTGCTGCAGAGTTATTTTTGAATGATCGTCTGCAGCGGAGGTCCAGTTTTCTTATCAGGAACAAGGCGAGATCGTCTTCACATACGGAGAAACACATGGGAATAGTCGAGAGTCGCACGGATTTAGAAAGAAAAATATGCCAACAGACAGCACCACATAAATTACAAAACGCTTACAACCATCTTTTGGTGTTTTTATGAGAAGTCCTTTGATGGAGGACACTTACAAGGAGAACATTTCGAACATTGTCACAATTACTTCCACAGGGGTCTACAACAAATCGGTGGATGACAATTCGTTGGAAGTGCAAATTCGGCCGATATTTTAAATCATTGAAGAAGTTTAGCTATTTTATTCGTTGTTTAAAATTGATAAACCTTATTGTTTCATTACAAAGAAATTTGCTTCATTCATTTTATGTCAAAGTCACTTTATATGCGGAAATCTTTTATTTATAACTTATTAGTTTATAAATAAATGAGATTTTTTATTATTATCTAATTTATGACATCATTTGGTAAAAAGTTTAATATTTTCTATTTTGTCTTATTGTTAAGAATTTCATTATTCAATTAAAAATACTGTTACTTGAATTACTACTTATGCTCATTAAAACGGGCGCAGTTGGAATCGGGTAGGTAAATCTGTAATGGGACCCATCCGGTGACCATCCCCTTACAGTCTGGAAGGCAGTTGTAAGGGAGGACAGAGGGCGATTCATTTAATTTTAAGGTTGAAAGTGTTGATATAACCACCTCCAGCTTTTTAAGTTTCCCCTCTCTTACACTAAACTGATAAGAGAATTAAAATTTTGAACTTAGAAAATAAAATATTATAAGTAAAATATATACAAAAATTTAAATAAATTACAGAAAAAATAAATAAATATTACGTTTACTGCTAATTCAAATCTAAAAGTTTGTATTGAAAATACATAATAAAATAATTGAAACAGATTTCTTTTTATTGCACAATTTGCAATTCCAACGAATTGTCATCCACCGAATTGTCGTCCACCGAATTATCGTTCACTGAATTGCCGCGTCCACCGAAATGTTGTTTACCGAATTGTCGTGTCCACCGAATTGACTTTCACCAAATTATTGCGTCCACCAAATTGACGGTCACCAAATTGTCCCATCAACTGAATTGTCTTTCACTGAATTGTCGGGTATCCGTTCCACATGCTCTGTACTATGCTCTCGTAATTGCTCTATTACAGATAAACCATATACCTCCGGGCATTTGTTCATATGAGATTTTTTATTTCCTTTTTTTGATCAGGCATCACCTTCTGAAATTTGTCCCTAAAATAATAACATTGCAATAAATCTATGAAGATTGGAACCAGATAATAATAGTGCAAAAATAAACTTCTATAGACATGCCACGTAATGGAACCAGATAATGGCGTTTCTATCACACATTCGGATGTGCGGAAGGGTCTCATTCTGCAAATCCCTTAATTTATGGACATCAGTTTATATGTGATATCGTTTTGAACGTTTGATGTCGTTTTAGCATCCCTAAAATAAATTAATGATTAGAATATTTTTCGCTTTGAGGGGTGATTGTGAAAATTTATAACGGTATTAAAATAATAACGGTAAAAAGGAGAGAACAAAACGCGCACGCACGCACGCATACACTTACACTTACGAAGTCTGTTCAAAAAATACGTAAACTGTTTGAATTGCGCGGGCCCTGTTGGTCCCAATCAAAATCGCTTGGTGTCGCCATCTTCTGACAGATCCGCTGATTACAAGGCAGTTTTTTGATTGCAAATATCAGTATTGGTTGATTAGCTACGCGGTTGTTTGTGAAGTGTGTTTTTTTTTCGTTTGGCGGATTTTTAGAATGAGTGACTTGAACGAGCAAAGAGTTGCTGTGAAATTTTGTGTTAAACTCGGAAAAACTGCCACTGGACGAGTGGAAAAGGCCAGAAATGTGGACGAGAGGTGACTGGTTGTTTCATCACGACAACGCTCCAGCCCATTCAGCCCTCAGAACTCGAGAGTTTTTGGCCAAACACTCGATCACTGTTCTTCCTCACCCACCCTACTCACCTGACCTCGCTCCTTGTGACTTCTTCTTGTTTCCCAAACTCAAAAGACCTTTGAAAGGAAGGAGATTTGATACGATTCCCGACATAAAGGCAAATGCGACGAAGGCGCTGAAGGACATCACAAAAGAAGCGTTCCAGGACTGTTTCCAAAAGTGGAAACACCGTTGGGATAAGTGTGTGCGTCGGGGAGGAGAGTACTTTGAAGGGGACCCAGATGTGTAACTTCTGAATAAAGTATATTTTGTTTTATGACGTCAGTCTACGTATTTTTTGAACAGACCTCGTACATAAGGACACAATTGGAAATCTAAATGTTGTTTAAAAATTGATTGTAAAATATTTTCAGTTTATTTTCGTGAATAATTACTTACCCAGTGTCATTCAAAATTTTCGTGATAGCTCCGTATATTTCATCATATTTCAGATTAAATACGTTTAACTGAATCCCTATTCCCAATTCTTCAATTCGTGCAACATTGTTAAATTGATCAGCGAAGATGGGGAGCCCTATCATTGGAACTCCATGAAAAATTGCTTCTTGGATGCTGAATACCCCTCCTTGAGTTATATATAAGCAAACTTTAGGGTGACCTTACATATACACACAAAAAATATAAAATATTAATTAGTCAAATTTTGTGAAGGTTAATGTTTTATATGGGTTTAATATTTTTGCAAAGATTCTTTACCTAGAATATCTTGTTGAGGTGTCCATTTGACGAACTTGACATTAGGTGGAGCATTTTTCAGTTGAAAAGGATACTTCCATATTACAGTTTGTTTGAGCCTAGAGAAAACTTTTAGCAGCAGTTGAGGTAAATCCTTAGATAGCTTTTCAGCGGAGAGTGTGCTGCCCAGACTGAAATAAATCACACCGTTCGCGCCTGATTCCTCCATGATCGTTTCAAACTCCTGCGAAATCATTAGGTTCCTTTTCAATAATAAATCTTTTAAAGATTAATCGTTACTTGTTAATAAAGAAAGGGTTGAGAATCGTAGTGGGCCAAGTGCCATTTTTAAATAATTGAGAAAATGAAGGTTAAAAATTGTTAGCAAATGTGCGAGTTTATGTTAGGGGAATAATTTGAACATCTATACTTCATATACAGTAAAATCTGAGTTAGCGAACACCTGTATATAATTAGGACCTGTTTTGCTTGGTCCCGCAGAAGTGCCAAGAAATGGCCAAATGCCATTTTTAACAATTGAGAAAATGAAGGTTAAAATTTGTTAGCAAATGTGCGAGTTTATGTTGGGAGAATAATCTGAACATCTATACCTCATATACAGTAAAACCTGAGATAGCGAACACCCGTATATAATTAGGACGTGTTTTGCTTGCTCCCGCAGAAGTTTACATGGGAAATCTATTAGCGTAACGTCCACCTATCTAACGTGGCCAGCCACCGCTATTTTCAATCCCTTGTGTATATATATGTTTCGGTAAATATGAAGAAAAGGGGAATATATATAATAGCCGGTTATTATTCATAATCACCGTTTACAATGGGAAGTTTGATAAATAAACTTCAATTTATTATTTTTACCGGTGATTTTAAAAAATTCCCAAAAGGAGTTGGCTTCTTTAATAAATCGTTCTTGAAAACGCAATTCGCAAACTCATATGCGGTGCAACAAATCCAATTGCCACCCTTGCGTTTTCTTTTCTCCAAAAACTAACAAAAAAACCTGAATATGTGTACAAAAAATACGCCAACAGTGCTCGGACTGAACTGTGGCAAGACTAATTCGTTTTTCTATTATCTGTGGGCAGTAAATCTGTTTCCGAGAGCGCTCACGCGCCCTAGAGTCATACATACACCCTGGTTGTTGCATCCAGGGGAGTGCCAACACTGCTCGGACTGAACTGTGGCAAGAATAATTCGATTTCCTATTATCTGTGAGCAGTAAATTACTGTGGGCGGAAAATTTTTCTTTCCGAGAGCGCTCACGCGCCCTAGAAACATACATACCCCCTGGTTATTGCATGCAGGGTAGTGCCAACAGTATTCGGAGTGAACTGTGGCAAGACTAATTCGTTTTTCTATTATCTGTGGGTGGTAAATCTCTGTTTCTAGGGATCACACACAACCCGACTGAGGTATGCCATGTAGCACTTTAATGCAGCCCCCAAAGTGGCATATTACGGAAACATCTAAACTGTTTTTCCGGAGTTGCACTTCCCGGACGCCACACACCGGACCTAATCCTTAAGTAACTGAAATCCGCTCCACCCTCTTGAAGAGAGGATGATGCCACCACCATCAACAGTTTTGTAGGCCGTGTCTTAGGACAAAAAACTAAAACGTACTACAAAAATACAACATGATAAAAAAATTAAAGTTTGAATTTTTTCTTCTGGTTGGTGCGCACTTTTTAGGGTTTGATTGCTCCCAGACCCCTCCCCACCCACCGGCTTCTACACTTGGGATTGCCATGCACACTCCCAAACTCCGTCGATTTTAGAAAATTCTTTTAATTGATCGGCTGTGTGCGCCAACTGACGGGAAAATTTGTAATCATATTGTTGAAATGCTTATAAGTTAAATTAATACCATTTGTTCTTGGCGAGTTGATAGCTCAGTGGTAAAGACGTTGATTGTTAACCAAGACATCCAACTATCCCAGGATCGCATCCCATCGCCGGAGAAAAAAAATTGAAGGACCAAAAACAACATTGGTAAGTAGTTTAAAATACGTTTAAAATAACCAAAGAAATATAAATAAGTCGAAAATAGAGCAAGGGCAGCAAGAGAGAGAGAAGGTAGTAGATGGGGGAGAAACAAGAGAGATAGCCAAAAGAAAGACAAAAAAGGAGAAAAAATTCTTTTCTGCCAAAAAAAACACTTTTCTGCCCACACTTTTCAAAACAGTCTCCCACTTTTAAAATCCTGGCTGTAGATGGCGCAACTGTTCGATTCTGAAAAAACGCAAGAACAATAATCTTGCGAATATTGAACACCGATCACATAAAACGTCCGGAAAATGTGATTATATGAAGACTATTTATCAAATTTACCACACAAAATGGTTATTATACATAATCACCGGCTACTATATATAATTCCCGGATTCATCACATTTACCCTAGCATATATATTATTTGGAAAAAAGTATTCGGACACATGCCTGGTTTATACGTTTAGCTTTTATTTTTATTAAATTAATACATTGTGGGGCCACCATTTTCTTTAATGACTGCAACTATCCTTCGTCCCATACTTTCTATTATTTTCAGGAAAGTAATTGCGTAATTCTTTTCCACTCCTCCTGTAAAGCAAACTCCAAAGCAGGCTGTGAAGAAGGTCAATTTTCCAAACTTCTAATTCTACACTCCATTTCGTCACAAAGGCTTTCTTACCGGGTTGAGGACTGGGCTTTCGGGTAGCCAGTCCGAAAGCTCGACATCATTCCGGCCAAACAATTCTGCTACAATACTTACAGCGTGGCACGGAGTCCTCCTGAAAATGATACAGGTCAGGTCTCTACCGAAGAATTGTCATAGAATGGGGAACATGGAATTGTCCAGAATTCGAGGTAGTTCGTAGATTGCATGTTTTCAATCAATATAGTCAATGGCCCATGTCCACATTACGAAAAACAGCTTCAAATGATTACAAACTCTCTTCGAAACTTCACCGTTGGGACGATACAGTCTGGATGGAATCATTCTCAAGGTAATCGCCACACGCACACACTCCATCTGATTTCCAAAGTGTAAATCGCGATTCGTCGCTCCAGAAAACGGCCTTCCAGTGTTCTAAAGTCCAGGAAAGGCCAGCTAAACACCAGTTCAAACGTCGCTTAGCGTTTACAGGAATGATGTAAGGCTTGTGTGCAACTCTGCCATGAAAACCTGAATGAATGCAACTCCTTTCCGATAGTTTTAGTGCAAACACGAAGATCGGTGGCATTTACAGCTCCAGATGTTAGATAAGCTGCAGAGGACTGGCGTGATTTTCCGACCATGAGTCTCAAGATTCTCCAAGCCCGATCCATCAGTTCTCGATTTTAGAAATTTTGAGTTAGGGAAACGTATACATAGGCCATTACTCTTAGTGAGTGGTCGGCCCATAAATAACCCTCAAATATCCTTACCTGGTTTTCCATTGTAGATGGTGATGGCCCACTATGGTTGTCAATCCTTCAAAAATACTAACTAAAAATTTAAAAATAAAACCTAAATACCTTAAATTATACTGTACAGTGAAATATATATTATGAGGATTGTTCAATAGAAACACGTCTGGACTGAGTAGCCGTGAAGGTATCGCCGACAAAACGGAAAGCAGTTGTTTATAGGTCTTTGCTTTTTTATAAGAGTTGAGATTAAGCTGGAAGATGATGTTCATGGTAGACAATCTGTCCAAAGATAATCTGGCTGCTCTTATTCAATTTTTTGCCGCTGAAGGGTGTCAACCGATGACATTTATACGAGAATGAAAGCTGTATACGGCGGCCATAATAATTCTCACACGATAGTAGTTGAATGATGCAAGAAATTTCGACAAAGAAGGGAATCCACTAAACATTTGCCCCATCCAGACTCGTGTTGCACCATCAGATGAAAATGTGAGACAGCTGGAAATTGCTTTACGCGCCAAAAGGCGCATTAGTATTAGGGAACTTTCTGAAATCACTAAAAGGACAGCGGTTCAATTCCGACTTACGTATAGTTGCTACACAATGGCAGAGTGGTTACACAATGGTTCCGCCATAACCTATAGATTAGTGCAGCAACAGGACTCGTGCCTTAATGTTCATAGAGATTTCTTTTAAATTCTTTAGTAAAGATTGCTTCCCAGCCTCTAAGCGTGTCTCTATTCATAGGTACCTCAAAATATTATCAAACTACACTTTGAATAGACATACACGTATCTTATTCACTAAAAAATATTGGCATATTTATGACAACTTCAAAGATAGGCATATAAATAATTTTTTAATTTTATAGACAGTTAAAAAAACATGCTGAACACGAGGCCAAGTTATCATGCAAAAACCAGATGTGCGTATGCTCATTTTAACATCGAGTCATCGTATTTAAATCGAGTCTGAATTCAAACATTAACTTTAAAAAACAGTTCCTATAACCTTTCCGTTTATATTTAGAGCAAAATGAATTATAAAAGAACTTCTAGCAAAACGTCAATTGAAATATCTGATAATATACTGGGTCGGGACATTAAAAGCTGACAACAGCAGACGTGTAGTAGCATCCGGTAACACAGCGATAGTCGCCGTCATGGGCAGAGCAAGTGACCTGTCGGACCTCCAAAAGGGGATGATCATTGGCTATCGGGCCAAGGGGGGCAGCATTTCAGAAACGGCCACCTTTGCGAACTGCTCTAGGGCTGCCGTTGTGAAGGTGTACCGCGACTGGACGAACCAGACAGTTTCGAGCAACCGAAGAGGTAACTATGGGGCCCCACGGGCCATCGATCCTAGAGGCGAACGTCGGTTACGACGCCTGGCCAAGACCAATCGGCGTGCCACTGTTGAGCAACTGACGCAGCAAATGAACAGGGGGCCACTAGGCGTGTCAGCACCAAGACAGTGCAACGATCCCTCTTGAGGGTGAGGCTCCGGAGCAGGCGTATGGTAAGAGCACCCATGTTGACGCCTGTGCATCGCCGAAAACGCCTCCAATTCGCAATGGACTATCACCATTGGACCTCGGCCGAGTGGCAAAAGGTTGCTTTCTCTGACGAGTCGCGTTTTCTGGTGAACAGAGTGGACGAACGATGGAGAATTCGCCGGGAAGCATCTGAGAACAGGCACCTCGACACCATCGTTAGCAGACGACAGGCTAGTGCGGGAGGTGTGACTGTCTGGGGGATGTTTTCGTGGCATGATCTGAGTCCAGTGATACCGCTGGAGGGTACACTGAATGCTGTTCGTTACCTGACGATCGTCGCAGACCAGGTACACCCCTTCATGTCGACAGTGTTTTCTCAGGGTGATGGCACCTTTCAACAGGACAATACTCCCTGCCACACTGCCAAAATTGTCCACGACTGGTTCGAGGAGCATGAGGATGAATTCAAGCTACTCCCATGGCCACCAAACTCCCCGGACCTCAACCCCATTGAATATTTGTGGGACCATATCGATCGCCATGTCCGCAAGCTGGAACCTCCAGCACGCACGGTGATGGAATTACGGGATGCACTGATCGCCGAATGGTCCCAGATACCTGCAACCACCTTCCGAGGACTTAATGACTCTCTGCCATGTCAACTAGCTTAGGAAAGTGAACCAGATTTCAAGTGTTGGCGTGTTAGAACATTTGATTGTAGTGTTGAGATTGAGGTGAGATGGGGAGGGGGTATTTTTTTTGCCTTTTTTATCGCTGTGCTTGCCGCCAAAGGTGGATATTCCGGATACTAGCAGGTGGTCATATTAATGTGTCCCGACCCAGTAGTTGATTATACAGGGTTCGACAGAATTCAATACAATTTAATTCAAAATTTATTGTAATTAATCATAAAATATTTATACGTATAAAAGCATTCCATTAAGATTTAAAAAGGATGTCACTGAGTTAATTCCATTTTCTTACGCAACAATTTCAGTGGAGTGCTCTTACCGGGTGATTCAGTGAATTTCTGACCATTTCATTCGAATGATGTGCATTAGGGATAAACAATTGAAAGAATATGAGCGCCATATCGAATTTCTAAATAGTTGGAGTTTGTATTGTTGCAACGGCGCTGCATGAAAATCGTACTGTTGAAAAATGGCGCCCGCTTTATCAACAGAGCAGAAATGCAAGGTTGTCGAATGGTATTTCGAGACAAAATCACCTGTAACCGTGCAAAGAAAGTTCCGGAAGGAGTATAAGTGTCGAGACGCACCAGGCAGGCAAGCAATCATGGATTTTGTCAAGCAATTTCGTGCCACTGGATGTGTTAAAGGCAAGAAAAAAGGCGGGAGCGAAGCTCGTGTTCGAACGGCCGAAGTTGTCGAAAATGTTCGCACAAGGTTGGTTGATTCCCCTACCAAAAAATCTGTTCGCCGCCTATCCATTGAAGAAGGGCTGTCGTATACCATGACGTGGCGAATTTTTAGAAAAGATTTACACTTGTTCCCGTATAAGAACCATGTTTGTCAGGAGTTAACAGACACTGGAAGACAGAAGCGACAACGATTTGCGATGGAGCTTGGAGCAGAAATGGAAGCCAATCAGGACATTGTGGACAACCTGTGGGTGTCAGATGAGGCCTTCTTCCATCTGTCAGGTGACGTTAATAAACACAACGTTCGTTTTTGGGGTTCCCAGCACCCTCATGAGATCCATAAGTCACCTCTTCATCCACGAAAGGTTACGGCTTGGTGCGCGATTTCCAAAAGAGGCATCATTGGTCCGTTCTTTTTTGAGGGCACCGTAACGTCACATCCTTACCTTAACATGTTGGAAACCTTCTTCATGCAAAGGAGGCGTATACCGCTTCGACATCAATGGTTTCAACAGGATGGGCCTAGGCCTCACACAACTAATGAAGTGCTAGACTTTCTCAATCAGAAATTCGGAAATCGTGTCATTTCAAACAAATTTCCAGATCGATTCGGGGGTGGCTTTCTTTGGCCCCCTACGAGTCCTGACCTAAACCGATGTGATTTTTATCTCTGGGGGTTCCTTAAAGTCAGTGTGTTCACTACAGCACCAAGAACCCTAGACCAGCTGCGACAAAGCATCGTCGACTGCTGCACCCTTGTGGATGCAGAAATCCTGGATAGAGTTATGAACAACTTCACCATTCGGCTGCGAGCAGTTCAAAACGTTCGTGGTGGCCACATTGAGCATATCATCAAGATTTTTCTACTGGAATAAAAACTCTGAACTGCCTAAAATATCATACTGAAATCCTAAGTTTGACAGTCACTTCGTCTTTAGAACTATGGTAACATGGCAATATATCATTCGTGGCAATATCATGGCAATATATCATATGGTAACATATATCATTCGTTCGGAAATGATGAAAAACGAAAGAAGATAGAGCTCTTTTTAATTTTCTAAATACTATGTTCGAGAAAATCATTTTTTCGATTAAAAAATGGGGGGAGGGGGAGTAAAAAATTGAGATAAAACGGTAAAAATAGATGAACTCAGCGCTTCCGCTACTTTCCTATACCTTCCTCGGGAAGATTAATTGCTTGTCTATGATCTCCAGGCTACTGTGGCGACACACAAAGGGCATAAATGGCAGAATTAGATTTTCTAACCTTTAGTGACGAAACGAGTTTTCTGATTTCCTAATTCGTCCGCAGTAAATGATAAGTATTGATATTTCTCAACAAGCTTCCGCGTATACTTCCGCGTATGAAGGTTGCATGAAAATTTAACTTTTACTGTAGATCAAAGGTTATACTGATGATTTCAAACAAGGATATATTTGTTAACCAGACCGTTTTCTTAGCAATCAGAATATTTTCCTTAGAAATCAAAGGCCACCTTAGCATACAGAGGTGTTCCTTAGCAACCAAACATTATAAAGACACGGAAGAAAACAACCCCTTGTCCACAGTTACTCGGTTTCTCCAACCAAACGTTATCTTTAGCAATCTAACTTCTTCTTAAGACTTTCGCGACGTTCGGTGAAACTGAATAGTTTTTAATTATTATTCTTTAGAATTAAACAAATTAAAATTCTCGAAAATACAAAAAAAGGAAAGGGGAAAAGAAAAAGGTGATTGCTGCTGCCACCTGTTGAGACTTCATTATGCCAAACAATTGCCAATGTTTAGCGTCATAAAGCTTAAAAATGAGGCAGCAGAAGTCTTGAGCCTCATTTTTGGACCGTTTATTACAATTTACAATACGAAATATAGGCCTACAGTACTTTTAATGGATAGAATGATGATGAATTTTCTTACCTTTGGTAGTGGTTTTGGAGCTCGGCATCCTAGACCCCCAACAGACACCGTATGTGGCATAACGGGACGAGAATTATACAGTACGGGATCAGAATTTAAAAATAATAACGAAATTTTTGAATGAATGTCTGCAACTCGAGGCGCTTGTGGAAGTACTTCTGTCACCGCTGTGTCGAAAACTTTTAATTCCGTAAAGAAAACAGCGAAGTAGAAGGAGATCAGAGCATTTGTTATTCGTTCAAGAAACCCCATTTCACTTTTGAATCTCGAAAAGGTGAATGGTAGATAGGAATAAGGTTGTATTACATCCATATCAGACGAAAATGGAGGGAAGATTTTCATGAATTGAATGAAAATAATTTTATCGCTGAAAAGTTTTGCAAACTGTAAACCGCACTGATCGAATAATCCAGACGTAAAGACAACATCATATTTTTGTTCTTCACGAATTTTCGCTTTCAAGTAACTGCTTTCAGCAAATGTTTTGCACCAACCATTTTTTGTCTCACGTACAAATTTTATGTATGCTGCAATAGGCTTACTGCGCATAGTAATAAAGCACATATCATTCATTACCTGAAAATATTCTTCATTAAAATAAGTTGTGATAAGTTCTATTTTCGAAGACAGGGGCTTTTCAACATTAGTCATTAAGGTGACGTTATGTCCTTTGGATGCTAATTCCTCCAAGAAAGGCTTTAGGAATAATTTATGACTTGGTACGACAATAGGAAACAAGAAAAGGACTCTTCCAGTATCAATTACTTGTATCTCATAAAATATAATAATACTGATGAAATGCAATTTGTTGATTGAGCACAACTTCATTTTCGTGTTGTAAAGATCTAGGAAAATGAGAAAAAATGCGTTGTTATTATTATTTAATGTAGTGACTATTCGCCAAATCAGAGGTAAGTCTAAATAGGAACGGAGGGGAATAGCACATAAGTTATGGACCATTTCGGTGAATTCACTGATATCATTTTTTAGGGATTTGAATGTAGGCGTAGGTGTGTGTGCGCTTACATGGAGTTTATGCAGAAAGATTGTTAGGGTGTGAAAGTTGTTTAATTTCTTTCCTGTAGTAGATAAAAAATAACTACGTTATGATAAGAAGACATCATCATCATCAGTTTTCTGCTGATGCAGATCCTAAATACCCTCTTCTCCATCTTTCTCTGTTCTCAGAAAGAAGTACAGTGCGTCATGAGTTTGTGCAACAGTTATTATAAGCGCTTAATGTCAGCTCCTTTCGAAACGAAGAAGGCATTCAGCCAGTAGTTCAATTCATGCAACAGATGACTGCTGCAATCTGCTCAGCATGTCCACAATTTAAACATTATCTAGATGTCCTCCGTGTGAGAGATCATATTCTGCATTCGTAATGACTAGTGCACAAACTCATGACATAACGGTTCCTCTTTTGTTTCATACACAGATCCTGGTGGGCTTCCATTGAACACACAATTTCAGGGAAGTTAAGCAACATCAGTTAATGACCATCAGTGAGATACGATATTCACCCCCCCCCCCCCGGCTGTGCGACCATCTTACAGCAGTCGTTAATCCAGGTCCATCCAGGGACCCATACTCGTCGGCCTCTAGCCATACAGGCCCTGGATGGTCGTATTGGGTCACACTAAATAAATAAATAAAAATAAATAAATAAATATTATAAATGATATCCATTACTTCTTATAATAAATACTTATTGTCAATCAAGCTTATTTCTCTTATAAGCTGTTTACTTTCAGTCCTTGGCAATCATTTATGATATCCTATCTATATTAATAGAAGTCAAAATCCTGTCTGTCTGTGTGTATTCTCTACAACCGTGACAAACTTTTCATGATGCTATAACATACATAGTCCGGGTAAGGTTTTTCACTCTTTGCTGGGTATTTCCGATGGGAATTTACGAGGATTGCACGAGTTTTATGAGTGAAAAACCACCTATTGCATTGTCTGGCTAGATTATTATGACCAACTCGTCAGTTGGGCCACCCTTTGCCTTCAATACTGCGGCGATTCTTCTTGGCATTGACACAACGAGATGTTGAAAAAGTGATGCGAGGAATCTGGCACAATTTGTGCACGATGAATAGCACTCTCCAGTTGAGATTGAGATGATGCTTAATTAGATTGAGATCTGATGATTGTGGGGGTCAGTTAAGCAAGGTGAAGTCTCTCTCATGTTCTTGAAACCACTCCTGCACAATACGAGCACAGTGGCATGGCGCATTGTCTTGTTGGAAGAAGCCATCTTCATTGGGATATGCCATCAACCTGATAAGATGAACTTGATCAGTAACGATACTTAGGTATATTGTGCTATTCAGACGTTGTTCCACACGAATTAAAGGGCTCAAATCATGCCAGAAAAACATGCCTCAAACCACCAGCTTGAAGGATTGTGGAGTCCATGCTTTCATGCTGTTTCCGCCAAATTCTCACTCTGCCATCTGCATGATGCAACTGGAAACGTGATTGATCGGAGCACATGACTTTTTTCCGATGCTCGGCTGTTCAATCCTTGTGTTCCTGTGCGAATTGGAGACGTTTTATCTTGTTAACTGCAGACAGCAAAGGTGTTCTAACAGGCCTTCGGCTTCCATATCCCATACAATACAGAGTACGGATCATATGGAAGGATGCAGTGTACGATCATTTGAGAGGATCCCTGATTGACATCTACAATAATCTGATGCACTGTTGCCCTTCTGTTGCCTTGTAGCAGTCGTACCACTCTCCGTTCTGTCCGAACATTGACTAGTCGCTGACGGCCACAACTCGCACGTTCAAACCCAGTTTTACGGCTGACCTTCCACTTTAACAACAACTGCTCTTGAACATTTAACGAATGCAGCTGTTTTGCTGATACTCGCTCTATGACTCCGAGCGCCAACAATCATCCCGCGTTCAATCTCTTTATAATGGTCTGGCCCTCTAGCAATTTCAGCGCGAAATCATAGCTAATTTGCCTACAAGCGTCAGGTGGTCATAAATAATCTGGCCACTCAATGTACGAGGTTCGTCCAGAAAATAAGTTCCGTTGCAATTTATCTCCGCTGCAGCGCTGCGATCGCAGTTCCGCACATGCGCGGTAGACGCTCTGTATCGAGGAGAAGAAACGTGCACCATTTGGAGATTGCTGTTAGTCACGTACGCTTTGTTGAGCTTGTTTACAATGTCAGTATTGATTGAAAATCCCGCCGCTTGTGAAATCAGATCTGTGATTCGTTTTCTGAATGCGAGGAAAGTGAAACCAAGTGAAATTTATCGGCAAATCTGTGATGTTTACGGACAAAATGCGATGAGTGATTCAATGGTGAGAAGATGGGTCCGACAGTTCAATGACGGACGTAGTGACGTGCACGATGAAGAACGAAGTGGGCGTCCATCTTTGGTTACAGAAGAACTGGTTCACGCGATTGATGACAAGATCCACGAAAACCGAAGGTTTACAATTAGTGCTCTCGCTATGGAATTTCCCCAAATCTCACGATCACTAATTCATGAAATTGTTACCGAAAAACTGAAATTTCGTAAACTTTGCTCACGTTGGGTACCAAAGATTCTTACTGAGCAACACAAAACAAAACGGATGGGTAGTGCACTTCAGTTTTTGACCCGTTATGCTGAAAGCGGCGAAGAATTTCTGACACAGAGAGTCACAGGAGATGAAACTTGGGTTTCTTACGACACCCCTGAAAGTAAGCGGCAATCAATGGAATGGAGGCACACTTCATCCCCAGCAAAGGTTAAGCCGAAGCAAATCTTGACACCTCGAAAAATGATGTGCACAGTGTTCTGGGACTGGAAAGGCATCTTACTCATTAATTTCTTACCGCATGGTCAAACAATCACAGCAAATGCTTATTGCGAGACACTTCGGAAATTGCGCCGCGCAATACAGAATAAGCGCCGAGGATTGCTGTCAAAAGGTATTGTTTTTCTTCACGACAACGCACGACCACACACTGCAAATGTGACAAAAAACCTCCTACAGGGATTTGGCTGGGACGTGTTTGACCATTCTCCGTACAGCCCTGAACTCGCTCCTAGCAACTTTCATCTGTTCTTACATCTCAAGTCTTTCCTTGGCGGTCAACACTTCAACGATGACGACGAACTGAAAGAAACTGTTTCCAACTGGTTGAAGACACAGGCGGCAAACTTCTATGAAAAAGGTATACAAAAACTTGTGCCACGCTATGACAAATGCCTGCAAAATTTCGGCAGTTATGTGGAAAAGTAGTTTAAGAGTTGTAGAATTTTGTGCAATAAAAATTTTTTCTGTATCTGTACATATTTTAATTTTATTACCGAACGGAACTTACTTTCTGGACGAACCTCGTATATTTAAATTTATAAATTCAGCAATATACTACTTACGACAGTATGACAAGCCAACAATAACAAAAATCCACTCTTACACACAAAGCAATTCTTATGACGCTTTTCATGAAAAGGAATTTTTCATGGTAATAACCCTGAAGAAGTTGTGGATGAATTAAACTCAGTACAATTAGTCAAAGCTGACAAAAAGCCAAATTTAGTATCGAAAAATTTACCCTAAACAACCTATATAATCAACCAACCAACCCGCGCGAAGCCGGATATTAAATCTAGTAGTTAATATACAGAGGACGGAAAATTCCCATAATGTGCACTCTATTGTTTCACAAGCGTTATATTTTATGAGAGGTCACCATATTGGGTGATATCAATTCTGTAGATATTTTGCAAACCATGGAATCCCCATTATGAACATCTATTACATAACTATATAATGTTGCGTCTCTAAAATACCTTTTATCCGCTGCAGAATAAAATCTAAAGATCTCTAATAATCTTTGAAGATGTCCCTTTGGTATCTGTCACCTGCCACAAGTGCAGATCGAACGGATGTCACCAGGAAATTTGGAAGCCATATGATCGAAGTCCATCTTGTAACTACAGGACAAAACGTTCAATGTGGCCTGGCACATTTTTTTTACATAAAAGTGCGACATCTATCGGGAAACATCTTTACCGTAAACGAAAGGTTCTGTTTAAGCCAACATAAATGACTGATCCAGAATTTTAATAGCATAAAATTGTTTATAATACCAACCGTTTTTTCTTCTTCTCTTCATTATATATCCAGGTGCCAAGTTTCCACAGGAAAAAAGAAACACGCATATTCCAGTTATGTATCGGAAAACGGGAATCAACGCGCAAGTCAACAGGACGGTCACCGACAACTACCATCAAGGTTGAGTGGCGCTACTGTCGTTTTAGCTTTAATGGCGGTGCAGTGAGGCCGTTAGCCAGCCAGCTCCAGGAACGCGTGTTCGGAAACGAATAGGATAGAAATTTACCGGATGTTAACCAGCAAATCCTGCTGAAGCAAAAGCAAACTACTATTTTTAACAGAAAATGGTACGATATTGTTGTGTGCCAGGATATTTTGGCCGCTATGGGCGAGAAAAAAGATCTGCTTTCATAAATTTCCTCGAAACAAAGCCCTCTCTATTTGGAATGGATAGTGAAGTTGAAAATGGGAAAATATCCCTTGGCATTTTAAATTTACAGGGTGATTCAAATTCAGTGTAAAAAACTTTTAGGGGAGGTAGTATGGGTGATTCTAAGCAAAAATGTTCATATGAACATGGGTCCGAATTTGAACTCTGAGATATGAACAGAAATAAAAACCCCGCGACCAAGATCAACAAGTTAATAACTCAGGTTCTTTAAGATCTAGGATGATGAAATTTGGGGGAATAATAGGGGTACATAAAACTGTGTATACCGCTAAAATTTGCTCGAATTCCAACGAGTAGATTCCGAGTTACGGACTCAACATCGTAACGCGTGCTGGTTAGTACTCGCATGTGAGCATGTTACGATTTTGATTACGAAATTACTATTGTTGGAATACGATCAAATTTTAATGGTGTACACAGTTTTATGTGCCATATTACTCCGCCAAATTTCATCATCCTAAATCTTAAAGAACCTGAGTTATTAACTTGTTAATCTTGGTGGCGGGTTTTTTTTTTCTTTTCTTATATCAGAGTTCAAATTCGGATCCATGTTCATATGAAGTCTTTTGCTTAGAATCACCCATACTCCCCTAAAGGTTTTTTACATTGAATTTGAATCTCCCTGTATATTGGATTATCAAGAAGCTTCACCGGTACTAAATAAAGGTTATTACAAGCATTTATAATGTATGTAATGTAATTTAAGTAATTGGATAAATGAATTCATCACTGAATGTAGCAGGGGTCGGACTAAACGTAGGATACTTAAAAAGTAGGCGATCGTACGAAGGCTATTGAAGCGTCTAATGAAAGTACAAGTACTTATCTACTAAAAAAAAGTACTTGTATAATACTCCTACCATTTCAGCGCAAGAATTTCCGAGATACACGGACTAAACACGGTAGAAAGTTGCTAGGAAATGGGTCTCTCACGGGAATAGGAGGGGGAGTTCAAACCGTACGTACTACATGTAATCGTACAACGCGTCGTACGAAGGTGATCGAATCATCAAACAACGAGTTCGATGGGGGATAAGATATAAGTAACTGTAATAGTGATTATAACAGTAACACCCGTAGACGCTAATTCCTACTTTCTGTACATCTTATACATCCAGCGACTAAATTGGACCCACAGCAAATCTCTTATCACCCACGTGGGGTTAATAAAACAGGGAATTATGCTAACCTTTTTCTGTTTGATTCGCTATCTGAATATGCCTGGAAATGAAACGAAATTTTCACGAATACAAAACAAACCGTTTTAAAGCGAAATGAGTAAAAATGCTTGCTTTAACACGGCCTTTCAATGTTAAGTCTACGGAAGCTGCTGCCGCCTGCCTCACGAGGCCTTCGAGATTAACAAGGCCTGAGCATGCTGCTCCGTTTCAATGCTAAAATGCGTGCGAGAGCGATTTCCCCAATCTGTCACCAGATGTCCTCTTTTCTCTATAAAATCTCTGTAAAAGCATGTTGAACAACGGAAAAACATCGACGTTTGCGAGGCTTTTTCAAATTCAGTGAGTCTTCAAATAAAACATAGATTTCACATATTGCCTCCATTGAGCACAGATCTAATTAATGTAACTTGTTCATTTTGATAGTTTCAAAACTTTTCGAGAAATAGGCGGTGTTTTCCGTGTTAAGTTCGCCCATGATAAAACGGTCAGGGCCAGTCAGTCAGCTGTTATCAATAATATAAACGTCTCTAAAAAAAAACTAGCATAAAGTCTCAATTATATAATAGAGATTTTATCATAATGAACTTACTTGATTTTGACGTCTTTGTTTATTGGGTTGAGGAAAGAACAAATGAAGGGGGGGGGGAGTTTCTTCCTTCATCTGTGGTGGTTTATTGGGTTGAGGTTTACATCCCTAATATTTATACGTAGGTCATTTAAATTTCTTAATAAAATACCTTTTTTGATATGACTGTAGTCCACGTGTTTTTTATATATTAATCCGATGAGAAAAGCTGAGAAAAGCTTGAATTTTTTTTTATTTAATCCGATGGAAAACCATGAAAACTTGTTTTTAATATATGTTTTGCGTTAGAAGTGCACTTTGGAACGCGGCAATATCTCATTTTGTTAAATTTCGCGGTAAAAACAAAATCTAAGAAAGATTTTTATTTTTTGCAACTTAAATACATTTATATACGTGTAGCATTTTTTTGACACAGGAGTACTTTATTAAAAAAAAATTTACATAATATTTTATGTATTTATTTATTTTTGAAATTATCATGACTTTAAATTGTCATCTGACGGGGAATAAAAATCTTTCGATCGTTTCATGGTTTAACCATGAGAAGATCTAAAGATTTTTATTTTTTGCATCTGAAATTCATTTATACAGCTATACAGAATTTTTTTCTTAAGTGATGGTTTATTTAAAACATTTGCTTAGTGGTATTTTTTTTATTTTTGAATTTATCATGGTTACAAAAGCACATGTAACACAATTGAAATAGCTGGCTTTCTGCTTGTTTATAGAGAAAAGAGGACACCTAGTGATGAAATTTGGAAATCGCTCACGCACGCACTTTTCAGCAGCATGCTCTATTTCCCCCTTTTTATTGGGGTTTTCCGTTATAGTGACTTAACCCTTTCTTGATTCTGATTGGTTGTGTAGTTTAAGCCCAATTAATCTTGTAAATTGTATAAATCTTTAGTCGCGTTCACGATCTCTTAATTTTGCTCAGTTTTCTCACTTATTTTGTTTCATTGACGGCATTTTGAGAAAAATGAAGTCTCAAAAGTGACTTTTCTGAAAGCGAAACAGTACCCAATTTCCCCCCTGCTTTTGTTACTTTTCTGGCTTTACAGCTACTAACTTCCGGTTTAGTGATAACCATATAATTCTTCTAGCCACTATAACCCAGGGGCAGAAACTTCCAGCTTTTTTCCCTTTCGAAATGGAGGTGAATGCGACCAGTTAGTTATCCAAGTGGTCGATTTTGACAGGAGGACGGTAGTGTCGTGGTTGCGCTTGCCATGAAATTTATTATATTTATCAAGATCAATGGAAAAATTATTATTCTATCATTAATTAATTGCCTATCACTGTATAAGCATTATCAAACCCTCACAGAAACTACTTAACTGTAAGCGATGTCTGCTAATCTGGACTGATCAAGACTGGTGGCGACATCTGGCGATCATGATTCCTACCGGACTCGAAAATGTGCTTAGTTTCCACCACGGTCTTTCAATCTAACCGTGGTTTCCACCTCTGGTATAATAATTAGTATCTATGACTATAACCATATTGAAACGTCGCTTCGCTCGTTTCGATGATTGCCCATCGATAAAAGTTGCAATTTAACTGTGCAAATGACGTATTTAACGTTGTAGAATTTCTTGATTATAAATTAAGAAATTGTGACGCCCCTAGCCATTGAAAAAAATGTCAAGTCGCAATGTCCCAAGTTGGGAAGCCATTGTGACCTCTACCATTCAGTTATTATTTTCGGCTAGCTCAACCAAATCAACAACTTACCTTATAATCAACTGCCAGAGTGTCGGGTTCGTTAATTTAATAAATTTAAATCAAATAAGACTCGAGAGTGAATTACGTCAATTGAAATAAATAGGCAAGGTGTTGAAATCAAACAAAATAATCTTTATTCACAGGAAAATAATCAAATTGAAAAGGGTGGTTAAATGCAAATGACCTTAACTCTAACGATAAATTCAAAAGGGACTATATCAATATACTAAAAAAAATTATGCAGCTGCTTACTCAAGTTAACTCATTAACTCTATCTTAACAAACTAGAAATCTCCATGCTCTTATTCAAATGAAATGTGTGCTCAATTAACAACTCTAACAGGGGTCTCACCCAATCTTAATACTGAATCTCTATTATTTCTACAGTTCAACAAAACAAGTTCTAATAAATTCAATCACTTACAATTTGTATTCACCAGGCTGTAGATTTATATCCATATAGGTATCACCACATAAGATCACTTTTATAAATACCACTAAAAACACTACACTAATATTTCACACTTAGAAAAACACAAACATAACTCCCACTTGAAGACTGCTCACTGTGCCTTGACACAGGAATCTGGATCAATTGCTTTATGAGTCTGTTACTTCTCAAAATGTCTAAGCAAGTTCGACGGATACTGGCACACAATCTCCTAAACCAGAAGCGTGGCCTGAAGACTCAATCACCTCGTAGATCTGTGTTTATTCACTCAAAAAGTCGCCCTTATCCTCCAAGCTGTAGAATTTCTATATTATCACAGGTTAATCATCTCAATGTCGTTTTATTCTCAGAAATGAGGGTTTTGCTCATCATCACTTCTCAATTTAAATTCATCTCGCTTTCGATATTCAGTTGATGTTTCCAACAGAAGAAGAATGCCAAGAAACAAAATTAAGGAATCTGACAAATGTAAGGCAGATTTAAAAGTGGTGCCTGCTTTCTGCAAAATTTGGGATTTACAGTTTACATATTGGAAATGGGTCCGATATGGGTTCACAGGTCACCTCCCTTCACACAGCTATATCCATTAATATTTATTGGTGAGACATCCCTGTTGATTGAAATGTAAGGAGAAGGATTGCTCTATGATAATTTGACCTCCAGTCGTATGAAGATTTCAAACACCGAAAAGCCAGGGCCAAGAGATCCCCTCCCCAACATCTATTCAACAACAATGCGAGTCCTGATATCCAGTAAGAGCGCCATGTTCTACCAGCATCACAGGAGCTCTGAGATATCAGTCTCACACCTCCTCCCACTTCGTCTTCTGAATTTATTGTCTCCCACATCCTACCTCACTTTCATCCAAGGAAAAACCACGAAATCGAAACTAAAAATCCCCAAAATGCACATTTACATAATTAAAGTTTCTCTACTTTTAAACTCATGAAAGACTTTATTCATAATCTAGTGAAAGACGAATCCTCACTAATCATGCAATAGACTAACATTACCCTAACTCACTAAAATCCATAATAATTAACATTTCCGTTTCATTTTGACATCCCTCCACATGGAAGCTCACTGACAAAACCTTATTTATCCCATGTTATAAAATGTCCCTAACTCTATTGTAAATTATCTTACTAAACAAACTCGTGTAACTGCATTCTCAACACATTATATATTCCACAATGAACTTTATTTCAAAAGACAACTAAAGAAATCATCACCATTATAAATCCATAAATATAAAATTCTTCATAAACACGTGAAACGTCACAAAATAATAAAAACCATGGAAACAATAAGAAACATTTTCCACAATAAATAAATCACTTAATATTTTTCAAACAATTTCAATATGGTCATCATGTCTATTTATGGCTAACGCAGTTTTAGATGCAAAAATAACAAAAGCAGCAAGAGTGATCTTCCGGTTTCATTCATAATGAGAACCTACTTTCTTTGCTTTTCAAAAACCTACTTTTCTTGCTTTTCAAAGTCACTTTCCCTTAAGTGAAAGAATGTGAATGCGACTTTTGTGATTTGCTATTGTAATT
>JAHWFO010108876.1:654472-666629 GCA_023313115.1 Rhysida immarginata
AAAGTGTTTCTTTCACCTTAAATGCGCATTCGAAGTAACGAAGTAATAAATAATTTTATTTTGTAGACAAGAGGTATAATATCTTCAGTTTAATAAGGCTTTATACTAAAAAGAATTGTATATATCGATTAGTCGACAAATCCGAGAAAAATGACAAATATTATAGGATCAATATCAATTAAAGGCAGTATAAAAGTAATCATATCTTCTTAATAATCATCAAATTTATACAGCGAAAACATAGGTCACTGAAGTTATCTGTCTTAATAATTTTGTTGCCACTATAACCTAATTATCAGTTATTATGTAACAAGCATTAAATCGTTAAGTTTATTTAAATTCATTGATTTCAACTTTAACATCTCTGTTACAACTTTTGCTATCAACCAAAAATATTGTACTGCAAATGTTGCAGCCTGGATGTTAGCATTTTTTTATTAGAATGATTTTTTTTTCTTGTTTATCAAACATCTTCTCGAAGTAAAAAAAAAATTTATATTTATAAACAAAAATGCGCTGTAATCTTCAACAAAAACTACAACCTCTGACAATTAAGTTCGGCGAATGTCGCCACACCCTAATCTGTGTGAGCTTTACGCGAATAACAATGCATGTGAATACAAGCCCAGTCATTGTTTAAGCAAGTTCAGACAGGTCACGTTTGTGCGTGCAATGGTTTAGCAGATGCTCTTTTCTTCAGTTGAATGTGTAGCGTGCGCACATAACTGTGGATAATGGATCAAAGAGGAACACTGCCGTAATCGTGCAACAGTTTCTGGCCAACAAAGGGGTCGTATCCATAGCTCATCCACCTTATTCACCAGACTTGGAACCGGCAGACTTTTTCTTGTTCCCACGCCTGAAACGGGCCTTAAAGGGACACAGATTTGCGGACATTGCAGACATTCAAGCAAATGTGACACGTGAACTTAAAGCCATCCCTAAGGAGCTTCCAGGACTTATACACCCGATCCCAAAAGTGCATTGCCTTCCAGGGTGATTATTTCGAAGGACAATAAAGTCCTAAATGCTCTATCTGTTTTGCATTGTGTGAACTCATTCACCGAACTTAATTGTCAGAGGTTGTATATGGAGCAAAGTTCGAAAATTAAGTAAAAAGGAAAAAAAAATTTCGATAACTTGAAACAACCATATTATAAAAATCCACACGTACCTTTAATTTTTCCGATAGAAAATGACGAGTCACAAAGAATGAGCAACAGAATGCGGAGATGTATGCCTCATAATAATTACATTGATTAATACTCTATGTTTAGAATTTGACAAACATCGAACAATTGCGAGTGCATTAAAAATTATAGAAAAAGTCCAGTCTTATCAATTGACATTCTTATCTATTGCCAAAACCACTAGATAAATGATGAAATAAATCATTAAGAACGATGATAGTATTTGGAGAGAAAACAGAATTTAAAATTTAAATCAAAATATAGGTAATATTTCATAAATTTTATAATAAACTTTCAACGATAAAATTTAAGAAACAGAAGTGATATTATAGCGTGATGAGATAAGATATAGTGTGAATATAAATTATTCTTGTTTCAATGGAAGAATAAAATAAACCCGAATAAATGAATATTCAATCTTTGTAAGTAAACATGAGGTAAGTTAATATATTACGTTATACTAATCCATTAAATTTTCATTACAACTATTTATATGATATTTAAATTTATTTTATTTTTATATTTAATGCTTTTAGATTGACGATACGGAAGAATCGATAGAGTCATTTTTGAATTTGAACTCAGATGACACTACTTTTGTATAAAGACGATTGTGAAAGTTTTTGGTGAACTCAATCATTTGACTTTCGATGACAATTATTAAGAAATCTCCAAGATAAAAAAATGAGAAAAATATTTTTTTTCTCGTGAAGTTCTAAGAAAAAACTAATTTATTTAATTGATAACATAAGGTCAAAAGTCCTCACATTCACTCAAAACAAGTATTTAAATCGAATACACTGATATATAATAAATCAAAATTTATGAAATTAAAAAAAGTCTATCGGGTTTCTTATTTCAAAGTAAGGAACTTTATAGTTTCAATGATACAAAATTTTCCATATTAATACGCCTGGATTATCAATATGCTTTATTATCTGGTGTCTTTAAATACAAAGAGAGACAATTAATAAACGAGACTGGAGCAATTTAACAAATACAGGACGTATTTTAATAATTTTCTGTTTAAAACTGTTTAATAATTTTCTGAGGTATTCAACACACTTACTGCATAATTTTCTGGTGTACTTATTGCATTTACACACATTTATTTATTTATTTAGATATAGATTTATTGACGGGAATACCCATTTACAAAAGACATATTAAATATAATCATAAAACAAAAATAAAGAAAGATGAAAAGATATAAATAATATAATAAAATGATATAAATAAAGCAATAAAATCACTAACGAAATAAAAAATTAAAAACAATCAATAATTAATATAATTAACATAATAATAATTAATTATCAGCAGGATAAGTGAAGAGATTAATTTGTTTGAGTTTTTGTCTGTTGTCATGAAAAATGTCAAATTAGCCAAATAGGAATTAGCACTTCTGAGGAGGCGTCTAATTGGCGAGTTATAGACATAATTATTGGCGAACACTGATTTCTCAATCAGAAAGGTTACTGTATCCCTAGTAATGTAGTTAGGGATACGGATAGGAATCAGTCAACAGTGGAATTCAGTAAGTCACAAAGAAAGAGTAGGTCTGAACGTATTCTTCTATCGGCCAGAGTTTCAATGTTTAAAAGTTTATAATCTGTATTGAAGGAAAGATTACCCAGTTTTCTATTAATCATGCGAAGAAATCTTCTCTGAACTCTTTCAATTGCATCAATATATTTAACATAATGGGGAGACCAGATTATAGAGGCATATTCCAGTATTGGACGAACTAATGCACAATAGAGAATTTTAATTGATGTAATATCCTGAAAAGGTTGTATATGTCTATTCAGAAAACCTAAATTTTTATAGGATTTTTTGAGGATATAATCTACATGAGACGTAAAAGTCATTCTATTGTCAAAAATGACACCAAGATCTTTTATATTTGTAACCTTCTCTAAAATGATATCATAAATTGAATAAGACACCATGTGTTTGTTTCTGCAGAAAGACATAGCTTTACATTTTCTAATATTGAGCATCATGCCATTACGTGTACACCATAATGATAATGCATTCAAAGAATTTTGAAGTGCATTACAATCACATTCATCATTAATACAGGTAAATATTTTGAAGTCGTCTGCAAATAACAATAATTGAACTCCGTTCAATACCTCAGCGATGACATTAATATAGAGAAGAAACAGAAGGGGACCCAAGTGTGAACCTTGGGGTACCCCACTAGTAGTACTAAATGAACAGGAGATGTTGCCTTTAATTTTAACGTACAAACGCCGAGACACAATAAAACTACGGATCCAAGATAAAAGTTTCTCACATAGAATATTATGGTTTACTTTATCGAAGGCTTTAGTAAAGTCTGTATAAATAACATCAATTTGTTTATGTCTGTCGAGATTGTCAAAGATATAATTTTCATATGTTAGTAAATTCGTAAGAACAGATCTCCCTGGAATAAAACCATGTTGCTGGGGAATAATGATATGTTTAAAGTGACACTGTATTTTATCTAAAATGATAGATTCAAACACTTTAGGGATAACTGACTGAATAGTAACCGGACGATAGCTTGTCACATCACTCCTATCACCAGATTTAAAAACCGGAACAATAAAACTGCTCTTCCAAAAATCAGGAAATACACCAAGATTGAGGGATTTGTTAAAAAGGATTAGAAGAGGAAGACACAGTGGAGATACACAAGTGGAAATAAAAAGCGGATGCAGGTTATCCGGGCCAGGACCTTGAGTGTTTTAAGTTTGTGTTCTATGTCGGAAGCAGAAATGGAAATATTAGAAATGTCACAAGTTTTGGAATCATGCTTTAAAGCCTTAACTCTTCCAAGTTCTTTACTCGCGGAGGTGATTATCATAGGTATTCAGGTCCTCTACTCAGTTTTTTTATTTTGGACGTGTACCGTTGGGACACCCTGTATAAAGCTTTAGCTAAAGCTCATAATAAGGGTTCACTGAAGTACTCTTCGGAAGTCAATTTCTCGGAGTTGGCATTTCGAAATTCAAAAAAATGTCATATTCGTTATGTGCTCATGATTTCCGATCGAATGACATATACACTGAGTTAGCAAAACTCATGGGATAGCAAGCACATTGATTGATGGACATGGCTCACGAATTCACAGGGGTAACGGATTCTGGGAATGTACCATTAGACGTTGTGGGAAGAGCTTGGATAAGTGATTAATCAGAAATGGCACGTCGTCGCGAGTTGACGTCTTTTGAACGGGGTATGATAGTAGGTGCCCGACGCATGGGATGTTCCATTTCGGCAGTGGTGCAGGAATTTGGCTTTCCCCGCTCAACTGTCTCCAGGGTGTATCACAGTCCACAACAGTTATCATACCGGGCGTCCAGCTGCCCTGAATGATCGTGACCGGCGACACCTGGGACGAATGATTCAGAGAGACAGGAGCGCAACAGTGCAGCAAATCACAGACCAGTTCAATACTGGCCGCACTAGAAACGTCTCTCGGTGGACAATCCGTCGGAATCTGCATGCCCTCGGGTTTGGCAGCCGTCGCCCTACACGGGTGCCAATGCTTACCCAGCGTCATCGGACACTCCGGCGTGCATTTGCCACCAACCATCTTGGCTGGACTCTGCAACAGTGGCGTAACGTCATATGGTCAGATGAGTCACGATATCAACTGTACCACGCTGATGGGAGGCACCGTGTGTGGCGCAGACCTCACGAAACGATGGATCCCGCATGCCAACAGGTGGTGGTGCAGGATGGTGGGGCGTCAGTGATGGTCTGGGGTGCATTTTCCTGGTTTGGAATGGGCCCTCTGGTTATCCTGGACCAAACGTTGAATGGTCCACGGTATCGTCAACTCATCGGAGACCATCTGCACCCGTTTTTGACATTTCAACACCCTGACGGCGTAGCAGTCTTTCAAGATGACAATGCTCCACCACATCGCTCCAATGTCGTCCGCGAATGGTTCGAGGAGCATGCAGGAGAGGTCCAACGACTGAGCTGGCCCGCCCGGAGCCCTGACATGAATCCCATCGAGCATATCTAGGATGCTGTTGAAGTCAGGCTCCGGGCACTGATCATCCGCCCACGAACGGGCAGCAACTATCTTCGACTCTGCAGACTATCTGGTGTCAACTGCCTCCAGAAGTGTACCAGGGACTTGCAGACTCACTACCACGCCGTATTGCTGCACTCCACAGGGCCAGATGTGGCCCGACCAGATATTAAGTAACTATCCCATGAGTTTTGCTAACTCAGTGTACACTGCCCTGTCAAAAGTATCCGAACACCTCTTTATATAGACGTTTTGTCAAATATCTTAAAAAATACTTCACGAATTATCCTGAAACTTCAGGGGTAGAAAGAGCATGTTACACCCCATATACTTCAGCGAAGATTTTGTCCCGAAAACAAATAGGGGACCAGCAACAAACTGAACAAAAAAAATAATGCTTGAAATGCGTTGTAGCTGTAGAATATGATTATGAGGCTTCTTTTACTTATCTGCGTTCATTTATATGAGAATAGCACGTATATTCATGGAGATATAATGGTGTCTTTAAAATATTCGAATTTTTTCTTAAGTTTTCAACCCATTGCAATTCCATTTTCAGGAAACTTAAAAAACTACAGTAGAGACAACACTCTGTAATCAGAATATAAAAAAATTAAATATTTCATGAAATATGAGCATTTTTTACTAAATAGTGTTTAACTGCGCATGCGCAAGAGTTACTAAAATGTCTTTTGCATAATTTATTAGCCAAATGTATAGAGCTACTCGTGTAAAAAAGCACAAGCAAATATCTTGAAAATTCAGAAAGATATCGCCGATACAAATGAGTTGAATTTCAGTTACTCTCAAAATGATAAAGGGTTTTCTCCAAATTTCTATTTTTGGAACGGACACGAACATCAACTTCGTCTCCTTACGCTGATATGATGGCGTATTGACTGACGAATACTGACGAGTCATAAGTGGATGCATTGTTACTTTTTGTTTATCATTTAAGCAATGTTGAAGTCAGCTGGGAGCACGTGCCCCTTATGAAGCTTTGTCGAGGCAGAATCTCTTTTTGTTTTAGAAAAAATCATTCAGCTTGAACAAATTGCTCTGTGCGCACGAAACCGATATTTCATTTCTACGAAGCGAAAATGTGTTCCCCTTGCAGCATTCGGCCCTGTTCAAAATGGAGTCTTATAGTCGATTCGAAAATTTGTTGTCAATATTTTAGAATAGACATTTTATAAATGTTTTGTGTAAACTATGCAGTAGGTAAATCCTGTTTATTTAATAGGGTACTGTCGGAATGATTGTACGTTCAAGTTGTTCTTCGACGGACTAGAGTTTGGCATCCATAATCGGCCCAAAAACACGAAAGGAGCTGATGCGCAGATAAATGCGCGCTCGCTACATCATACGAAAATTTCCTACGAAATTCCATACGAAAAACCTGTTACGATAGTGGATAGAAGAAAACGAAAAATCCGTGTTAAACGAAAAATATTTAAATTTCCAATTTACTCTTTGTTTTCGTATATTTTTGATTTTCGTTCGAAAAATTGAAATCTGTCTATTATTTACATTTGATCATACTTTTTTTAATAAGAGATTCTATAATTTTCTTTGCAAATTTGATGGTATTTTTGAAAAACTCATAAAATTTTGTATTGCTGGTAATAGAAACAGAAGTAATTTTGTTAAAACAGATATCCTAGATGAGAATTTTTTAATTTTGTAAATTTAGTATTTCAGGCACGCAGTAGTACGGTGATTGAATTATTTGTTTAGTTAAGAAAAGCTTCATTTTAAGGAATATTCCGAAGATCTCGAAGAGCAATCCCCAATGAAAACTTGTCGAACGATGAATAGTAGATTGATTTATAGTCGCACAAGGGGTTTGAAGAATGCCCGGCGAAAGCTGACATGCCTGATTTTATTGCGCCAAATTTCAAATTTGGCCGTGGTAGCATTTCAGTGGGACTGTTTCTTTTAGAATAGCCTGGGCCCTAATCATGTGTAAAAAAAATATGGAATCCGACGTTTACTTGAATATTATAGATATGTAAGAACTGTTTGGCGTAGACTCGTTTGTTTATAACATACAATGCTCTCAAAGTACTGGATGGTTCGATGAAATGGGAGTGGAAGAATTTGAATGACTTCCACAGACAGTCCCGACTTCAACCCAAAAAACACGTATCGGATGAGTTAGAACACAGAATAAGAAAAGAACGTCAACGTCTTTCCTTATTCTGTGATTAGAACGTCAATTTCGTATCCGTCGACTTAGACCAGCATCATTCTGATTGGCAGCGGCTGTAAACAGAGTATCACAAAATTCCAGTTGTTTTCTTTTATTTTTACCTCCAGAAAATTATGGAAATTCTTCCTAGACTATTAGAGGAAGTAACAGCACTACAAAAAGGTGGCCTGAAACTCTGTTAGATATACAAGGTCTTTATAATTAAAGTTCCATTTTGACATGGCCATAAAAAAAACTACTGGACCAAAAGCTTAGAAAAAAACTACTGGTCTTATATACTTGGTAATATTATATAAGAGGGCATGGGAAGTTCATACCCACCAAAAAAAAAATTAGTTCAAAAGGTCACCACCAGCATGGAATGGCGCTTTATGCAATATTCGTATACGAAATTAGATACGAAGACACAGGTTAACAAGTCTTTAATCGTTACTAAAATTAGTTACATGTTGAATGTGGCCTCCACCATTTACTGAAAGCAGGTTACACCGGATTACTGCGTTCTCAACTGTAGCTCGTAGCATATCAGGAGGAATGCTGCGAACCTGTCGGCATATCGCATCTTTCAGTTCCGCCAAATTCCTGGCGTTATCACCATAAACAGTGGCTTTGAGGTAACCCCAGAGCCAGAAGTCACAGGGGTTGATATCTGGTGACCGGGGTGGCCAAGAAAGGGGGAAGTTTGTTTAGGCCTATAATCCGTTCATCTGTGAAATGTTGCTGAAGTAACTGTCTGACACATGTACCAATATGAGGTGGAGGCCCATCCTTCATAAAAATCGTTGTGTCTAAAATGCCACGTTGCTGAAGTTCTGGTATCACAAAACTTCTTAGCATCGACGCCATGCGAGCAGCAGTCACAGTGCATGTCACGAGTCCATCTCTCGACTGCTCTTCAAAAAAATACGGTACAATTATGACATTTGCTGTCATACCACACCACACATAACTTTAGGAGAACATGAGGGGGACTGGTGGCCCAAATCCTGCAGTTAAGGGTGTCCACCTCCATCCGTGCAAGGAATTCCAATGCGAAAGTTTCTCTACGAGAAAGATCGTTAGGTTCGAATTGTTGGACAAGGTGGATTTTGTATGGGTAGTACCGCAGCACTTTACGTACGATCTTGTACACCGTACTCATTGGTAAGTCCATTCGACGTGCAACAGCACTTACGCTGCACGCCTCTTGTGAGGTTTCCATTTTTGCTTCCTCTACGACTACTGAAACAGCCTCCAGGGTTGCCTCAGAGACGGGTTTCCTTCCTCGGCCAGGTGCTACCGATAACAAACCTGTGGCTTCAAACTTTGTCTTCATCTTCTCCAAACTCTGCGGTGTCATTGGCCCCCGACGTACATGTATTCGTCGAACGGTACGATAATGTTGCAAAGCCTGCCGTACAATGCTATTGCGTTCATAATAACATTTAACCAGAAACGCACGGTCTTGCATGGTAACAGGCATCGTCGACTAGTAACAAATGAGGCGTACTGACAACGAGGCTCCCTTTCTTATTTCTGAAAACCAAATGACTTGTAAAGCGCAGGTGCATAAACCACATTGTTAACCTGTGTCTTCGTGTGTAATTTCGTATACGAATATTGCATAGAGCGCCATTCCATGCTGGTGGTAACTTTTTTAACTATTTTTTTTTTTTGGTGGATATGAACTTCCCATGCCCTCTTGTATAATATTACCAAGAGGGTATAGCTTTTGGTCCAGTAGTTTTTTTTTATGGCCATGTCAAAATGGAACTTTAATTATAAAGACCTTGTACATACAATTTCGTTTAAATATTTCGTTTGTCAGTTTATATAAAGATTCTTCGAATAGAAAGAATTGGCAATTTTATGTCATTTAATCGGAAATGACCAGGACCAAAAGAATATCATTCTTTTCGCGTTTCTCATAAGAATGGAGGACAAAATAGCGAGGGGGAAAAAAGGGTTAAAATGCAGAAAAAGGGGGATAAAAAGTGTGGTGATAAAAAAAATGAGGGAAATTTTTTTTACATCCACTCTTTTAGCCCTTCATTATCCCCCCCTTTTAATCCCAGTTTTCGTCCATACGTTATCCCTTTTTTTACTCTTAATTTTCACCCCTTTTAGCTTTTCTATCCGCCCAGTTTCTTACCAATTTCCTTGAACCCAGGCTTTCTCTACTTTCTTTTTTTTTGATAATTTCTATGCTTAATAGATAGTTGTAATGGTAATATAACATTTTAAATAAGTGTAATGTAAACCAAAATTTTAAAAATAATAAATTGTTAATTATTCCATCATTAGCGATCATCCCTATTAGGATACTTATAACCGTTGAAGTGTTCTGTTGTTACAGTTATTCTCCTATTACGTGAAAATAGCTTTCCAGTTATCGTAACCTTAAACTAGTGCAGTCAATTAATGATCTCATCGCCTTGGTATGTATTAGGAGTGTTTCATGAATGCTTATTTAGAGCAAGTTAGATTTTTATTAAAATCGATCGGAATGAAATCAGGTGAATAGTGTCTCCTTTTGGAATGCTAATGATGCAAACTTATTTTGAAAATGTAAATTTGAATGTTATTTTGGGCGATATAACCTTTCATTCGTTCAATGCATTTCTAGGTTTCTTACTTTTTCCTTTTACTTTATTTATTACTATCTATCCAAGTAATCACAAACAGGTAGGTACTCCCATATTGACTGATACTTCGTAAATTACCATAAAAGTAAAATAGCCTATATGTGACAAGATGTTTCAAGCATTATCTAAAATAATATTTTTTTATAATAAAGTTTTGTAAACCAGTTAAAAAATACGCCAAAGGAGCAGCAGATGATGAAGGAATCATCCAGAATGTTGATGTAAGTAGGCATTGAATCAAGTTATTTTAATTATACACTTGATAGTTAGAAATGATTAAAATTACAATACCAAGTAACTCACCGTAATAAAATAATAAATAACTACTGAGGATAAATAATAATTTAAAAAGTCAATTATACAAGGTGAAAACTTTGCTTCTCGATAGATTGTACTTCGGGGCACCATGGAATTTTCTTCTGACGTTTATAAATAACCAACTTTTTAAAATTATTAATCATCACGAATTGAACATAATGATTGAAGACTTTATACAGCTACTTTCCATTCAAAATTATTTTAAATAATTTGGACTAATAATTCGAAATTTTTAAAATTATTTTACAGGATGGCCCATAAATAAGTTCAGGTTTTTGACAGCCTAAAACTTTTGAACGGGGCAAAGTATATTAAATCCGTAAAATGAGGAGAATAGCTCGATATTTTCAGTATTGAGAAATTCCACCATCGCAAAAACTGTTTACAGAGAAATTCCGTCACCTCATAAACTACAAAAAAATTTCGTCGTCGCAAAAACTGTCTGCCACAGATGGATGTCCGCGCATCCCTAAATGAAACTTTCCCTGAAATGTGGATTGGGGTCGTGATCCCGTCGAGTGGTCGGCCCAGTCTCCAGACCTGATGCCCCCGATTTTTTCTTGTGGGGCTATCTGAAAGAGAAAGTCTACGCCCACCCTATTGACGGCATCGAGGAATTGAAGGAACTGATAACGATTCCTGTCTCAAGGCGTGTGAAAAATTGGCTTTGCGCCTCCAAGCACTAATCGATCCCGATGGAACACAGATTGATATGTACTGGTAAACCGCACATAGAGAAACATTTTTCTATCCTTTGATGACACATACCATTTCACAGATTGAATAAATTGTGTTCTTTTAGGAGTTACTGGCCGTCAAACACCTGAACTTATTTATGGGTCATCCTGTAGTATATTACTAAAATTCTTCAATGGACTGTTCTTTGTGTCATCTGGAGATGATTTTAGTCACAATCGAAAACCAACTTAGTGAGTGAAATCACAATGATTTTCGTTGGTTAATTTTTTGCTTCCTTTATTTAAGCTTACTGACAACGAGATACAATTATGAACGAGATGAATAAAAGAGAATTCAATAGAAATTTTACTGTCGAAGCGTTGTACTTCTCAGGAGCATAGAAGATTCTTCTGATGTTGCGAATAAGTGAATTTTTAAATTATTAATGATTATGATTTGAGCACAACATAATTTTTAATATTGGAGATACCGCTCCAAACCGCGAATTTTCCTTCTTAGTAATAGGTAAGTATACTGTATAAGAGGTCGAACATTGTGTATATCCGAAATGGACATCTGTGCCAATAAATGTAAAGTTTTTGTGGTCAAGTGGATTTTGTATCTCCTTATTCTTCAAGCGGGAGATTCTATCATGTTTTGTTTTATTTGTTAAAATGTATTCATTCTCTAGAGGAGATGAAGGTGCTTTGTTGTTGTTTTTTTTTCAAGTATCTAATTTCAGAGTATAGAATTGAAAACAGGGTTAGTCTATAAATTAGTCTTAATTTTCTTTTTCATTGTTTATGCTTACTTTTATCCCTTTACAGGATTATGTTTACATTCCTTTACGATTTTTTTCCCAAATCTCTTCAAGAGGATTTATGACTCTACAGCTGGTAAGTTACCATCGGAACTTAATTTCCATCGTTTTTATATCATTAAATAAAAGACTTCATTATATAATAGGATTTCAGATAAAGTAGAATGGTGTAAATGCAGACTGCTTTTGTAAAGACTGTAAGGCGGAACTATCTTCAAGTCTGTAAGGCAGTGTTTCTCAAAGTGGGCGACATCGCCCCTAGCGGGCGGCAAGATCATG
>JAHWFO010108876.1:666729-679613 GCA_023313115.1 Rhysida immarginata
GCAAGTCGGCAGTAGGAGGGCGTCAATTAACAACTGGGCAGTCGCGGGGGAGGGTCGAATGATGTGCGGCTATAGGGACCAGGACAAAATAAAACCACATTATCGACAACATATCATTATCGACAAAATTGTACCTGAAAATGGGAAATTGTTTTAATAAAAAAAATTACTTAATACATAGAACCAAACCAAATAAGGCAAATCAGAGAAAGAGGCAAGTTGGGGAAAGATTCATTTGCGTGAGATTATGTAATACGAGAGCTATTTTTTTCAACCTCCGATGGGGCATAAAATAAAGACACGTGTGAATAGTAAAATTAGTTTTCGACATAGTTACTGTAGACATTGAGACATTTGTCATACCGGTGGGTAAGTTTTCCAATACCCTCTTCATAGAAGTTTGCCACCAGTATGTTGAGATGTGTTTCTATGCGTCTTGAAGCTCTTGGTTGGTATGAAAGTGCTGTCCTCCCTCACCTTTCTTCAGCTCTCGAAAAAGATGAAAGTCACTCGGCACTAGGTCTAGCCTGTACACCGGGTGATCAAGAAGCTGTTGAGTTTCATTACAGTTTGCGGTCATACGTTTTCATGAATCATAACGAATAGAATAGTGAATGTGATTACTTGCGTAGTTTTTTGGCGCATCCGCAAGATGTCACTGCGTGCGTTTTCGACCAGTGAGTCGCAGGTTTTTAGTATTCGTTTACAAGGAAAAGGATGAAACGTTAACAGTAGTTTTAAAAATTAATTTTCAAACACGAGTTCTTTTTTTATTCGTACTGTTTATTTACTGTTTCTTAAAGTTTATTTTTTTTTTGCATCCAGGGTAATATATCATTCAAAAATTTTCGATTGATCCTAATATTTTAATAAGAAAAACGCCTCGATAGATTGAACAATTCAAAAATTGGCCCTCTCATCCCCTCAGGAGAACCAGCGGAACAAGAAGTCATTTCTAGCTTAGTTTAGATTCTAGCCTAGTTTCGATTCTACATAACGCTAGAGTTTGCTTGCCTTTTTACTATCAGAATGCCTTTAACTTGTTCTCTCTCCTTGGATGTGTAAATAAGAAATCCGACAGAAACTTCACGTTTCATATATTTATACAATCGGAATTGATTAAGAAGCAGTGGATTACCTTTAGCCAGCGAAGACTTTGTATCCAAATACGAACAGCATCGTGTGATCAGTTCATTTCGAAGCGTCTTGCTTTTTCTATAATCCTGCAGTTTTAAATTCATTGAAAATTAAAACGAAATTCATTGAAACTCGAATCTGTTCCAACTCTAAAAGGCATAATTCTGGTGATCTTCAAGAACAACGACCGCGATAGTCAGACATTTGCTAACCGTCGAAGGAATGAAGTAGGCTTATCTGCTGTCATAAGGTACGTGCACGAGTAAACATAACGAGCAAATTTTTTAAAATACGAGTAAAAATACTGTTTTAAACGTAACAAACGATATGCAAATTACACTATTAACACATTATAACAAGCTCATCACGTATAAACAGTGAAACAATAAAATATACGACAGAAACTGAACACGAAACGTGAAATTCCCATTTGCAGCCAGCAAAAAAAACGCCACGACGTTGGTCGAAATCGACAGCAGCGCTGTTGTTTCGCACATCCGCCGCTCGCCTGACTTTTAGCATTGCTTAATACGAGAGTAATCACACTTATTTATTCTATTCGTTATGCATGAATGAAGACAATTCCAAAAGACAGCATACCTCGCACCAAAGAAGAGCTTCAAGACGCCGTGTGACCTATTTTGACATGCTGGCGGCCAACTTCTATGAAGAGGATATTGGAAACCTCGTCCACCGATAAGAAAAACGATTCAATCTTTACAGTATAAAAATGTCTCAATCTTTACGGTATTAAAAGAGCGTCAATCTTTTTACCAAGTTATTATTGAATTTTCAATTAAAATGTTCATTTTCAAGTTATTAATCGTCTAATTGTTTCTGCCACTTCCTACTTTTCTAAAGCAGTAAATAAACAAATACGCCAAGAAACTATTGAAAGCAAAAATATGTCATAAATTATTCTGTGGGGTTTAGTAAAAGAAAATAAGGGAAAACTCTACAACCTGGGTTTGAAGATGGAATTTCCAAGAATTAAAAATTATACTTTAGTAATTTTATTTTAGTTTATACATTATTAGGCTTTTAATCCTTTTCTGCATGCTTTTATTGAACGCAAATTTTGTAATTAATATTTCGCCTACTCCCCGTTATTCAAACGACTCCAAATTTGGCACACTGATTCATTTCCGGGAATGATACTATCCAGTATAAAATTTTCAAAATTCGAATTCTTAAAAGAAATATTGCAATTTTTCTTTTTCATTTAATTTAAAATGTCAGGCAGAGGACAAGGGCACCTCATTAGGTTTTCTTCATTAATTAAAATTCTTATGCAGATGATAGGACCACTTCTTTCGTTTGTCTGTGTGTCTGTCCACAAATTTTATAATCAATATTTAACTCACTTTACCGGGTGTCCCATAAATGAGCGACGATTTGAAAAATCAAATAACGAAAAACGGAAGGCGATAGAAATGTACGGTTTGGTGCGTTCTGCTTAGGAAACCAGGGAATTTATTCATATCAAGTTTCAAAATTAGTTACAAAGGTCGTCAACAGATGGTGCTGCTGACAGGGGAAAACTCTATAAAACAATGTCTTCAAAATAACCACCATTTGCAGCAACAGCGTGGCGCAGACTGAGGACAAAATTCCAACGAATAAACCATTTTCGAAGCACACGCTAGTCGAATATCGATCTGACGGGACGGAATGCGTAGTAAAGCTCTAGATAACCAAAGTACGGCAATTAACTTCCCAATGCTAGCTAGAGAATACTGGGTGTTGAGTGGTTGGTTTGAGGTCACATGAGTTTAGAATACTCATAGAAACGCATGTGGAAAGTGCAGTTTAGGCTAATTTTTAAACGAAATATTCGTTGCTTAATACAATTTTTTTAAACTCGAACATAGAAATTTTGATGGATAACTGAGTTAAATCGGCTTAAGGAAACTTTAAGCTTTTCTTGTTATCTGGAAGCATGTAAAGACTTAAATTTGAAACGGTAAAAAGCAAAAGCACAGGTTAAAAATTGATTTCAAATCGGAAAATAATTTAAATATAAAAAATAACACTATTTAAGCACACTTTAAAAACTCCACTAAAAAGTAAAAAATAATGTTTTGGTGCCTCATTTAAAATTAAAAAATTTAAGTGTGGCCTAATTCAATATTTTATACGAACGGAGGGAGCATAGTGAAAAACTCAATTCATCATGCACTTAATATCAAAATTAATATTTGCATTCACAATAACACCATAGAAATGCACATATATTTTATATACTTAAAAATTATATATAAAATATAATTTTACCTTTTTTAATTTTATGAGTTCCTATTTAAATGAGAGGCACCAAAAGGCTTTTTACTTTTTAAATACACCTTTTTAAAGTTTTTGTGTTTAAAAAAGCTTGTTTTTTTTAAAAATACATTTGTATTTCAAGCTAAATTAAGTATCATTCATCATTAACAGGATACAATGTTTACTTGAATGTAAAATTTGATATTGATTAATAAATTTTAACTCAAGTTTTTGGTTATTTACATCTCAACATAATAAACCTTAATAATTAATGAATTTTAAAATCCATTTCATGTGTAGGTTTTTTTATATATTTTTATCAAATTAATTTTTATATTTATATCAAAAACTTAAATTTATTATTTCCTATTTTCATTC
The DNA here is from genome assembly GCA_023313115.1 of Rhysida immarginata. NCBI lineage: Eukaryota > Metazoa > Arthropoda > Chilopoda > Scolopendromorpha > Scolopendridae > Rhysida > Rhysida immarginata. Next base: position 670,507 of record JAHWFO010108876.1, read on the forward strand.
TAATGTAATATTATAATTACATATGTAATAAATATAATACGAATGGCTAAATTGAATTTATTAATTGAATAATTTCATGAATTTATTCCAAGTTTATAATTTCCCGGTTCCAAATTAAGTTATGTTTTCAACCCCAAAGTAAAAATTGTAAATTTAATCTTTTCAAAATTCTGTCTAAATTATTATCAGGCTAATGTCAAAATTGAAGGGGTCGGTGCAATGATGCAATGAGGACATAACCCACAGGAAGAATTTTTTGAGAAAAGTGATGGTATATCTTTTAAAAATCTGTAAATCTCTTTGGTTGATGTTTTGCTTTAATGCGGATACTGTTTACTTGTGCAATTATTAGTGAAATATACTGTAAATGGATTTCACAAGCGGTAATTATTACATTTAGTAAGAACTTCTTCCTGTGGGTTACGTCCTTATTGCCCCGAGCCCTTCAATTGTTATTAGTTCAAGCTTAAAAATTATTTCAGTTTAAAAATTATTGGTGTTGGCTATTAAGAAATTTTTAATTCATTTTTGAATTTTTATTAAACCTGTCATTTTGTGATTTTTCTTGTTTTAGTTGTTGTTGTTTTTTTGTTAATTAATTTGTTTAAGTTTTTAAAGTTCATGAAATTATTCAATTAACTCACTTCAACGTATCACTGTAATTTGTAATGACGTTATTAATATAAATATAAAAATTAATTTGATAAAAATTTATAAAATTATGTTTTGCTAAAATCTACAAAAACCTACACGTGCAATGTATTTTAAAATTATTAATTTATTGAAGTTTTTTATGTTAAAGTGTAAAACAAACAAACACTTGATTATCCAACATTAAATTACCTCAACCTTACTGTTTTATATACAGGGTGTATCTGAAACCCTGTCAGAAACTTTTAGGGAGATAGTATGGATGATTCTAAGGAAAAAAGTTCATATGAAACATGGGTCGGAATTTGAACGATAACTGAGATATGAACAGAAATAAAAATGCTGCCACTAAGATCAACAAGTTAATAACTCACTTTCTACAACATCTAGCATGATGAAACTTGTAAGAATAATAGGGTACATAAAACTGTGTATACCGTTAAAATTTGAACGAATTCCAACTAGTAGTTTCCGAGTTACGCACTCAACGTTGTAACACGTGCTTGCATGTGAGTACTAATCACCACGTGTTACGATGTTGACTACATAACTCGGAAACTTCTCGTTGGAATTCGATCAAATTTTAACGGTAAACACAATTTTAAGTACCCTATTATTCTTCCAAGTTTCATCATCCTAGATGTTGTGGAAAGTGAGTTATTAACTTGTTGATCTTAGTGGCGGCATTTTTATTTCTGTTCATATTTCAGTTATCGTTCAAATTCGGATCCATGTTCATATGAACTTTTTTGCTTAGAATCTCCATACTATCTCCCCTAAAAGTTTGTGACAGGGTTTCAGATACACCGTGTATATGGAGAAAATTTTAATTGAAAACAAAATTTAAAGGAAAAACAGCAGTTACAAAACTTATTGTTAGTCAGTTATATTTCCAGACGATAATAATGAAAACGTTTAAAAAAATTGCATTTCACCCATATTTTAAAGATACCTTAACTGTAATGATATTATCATTATGAGAAGGTAATAACAAGATAAGAGGAAAAGGGTTTTTTCAAACCAGCATTTTTAATGTTTTATTTAGTGGCAACAATAAAGCTTAATTTTGCAACAATAAACAATAGATACATTTAACTCTCCCCATAACGAATTGTCCAATTGTCACAACAAACAATTCGTAGTAATGAAGTTGTACCATTAGAACACGAACCAGTGAACCGATTTGAAATTTTTTTTCTTTAACATAAATTGTCATCGATCCTGTGTATGTGTGTCAAGTTTCAGCTCCCTAGCTTGTCGGGAAGTTGGTTTAATATTGATTACAAGATTTGACCCTAAACAAACTAACATTGCAAGGTTAATAAAAGCTTTTAAAAAGGGTCAAAAATGACGAATTCTGTAGCAGACGTACTTTGGGTATCTAGAGCTTTGCCGTACTTTGGTTATCTAGAGTTTTAATACGTAGAGTATAGCAGCGCCATCTGTTGACGAACTTTGTAGCTAATTTTGAAACTCGGTGCGAATAAATTCCCTGATTTCCTAAGCAGAACGCAGCAAACCGTACTTTCTTTCGCCTCCGTTTTTCGTTAATTGATTTTTTAAATCGTCGCGCATTTTTGGGACACTCGATAAGTTTACACATTGATGTATTTCCAATGATGGGAAAACGCATGTTCTTAAAAAAATTTAAAAGGTATGTTTTTTGTATTTAATGATTATATTCATTATGCAATGCTTGAAGCTACCAGAAGCTATTGATTTTATCTGCCGATATCTTTATATTTATCCCTCCTACTAAACAATTTAGAAAAAGAAATATGCATGTTACATTTTCCTGCACTTTCTCGAATATTTATAAGTTCACAATCGTTTGGTTTTCTCCAGCTATTATTGTAAGTATCATATTCATGTACATTATTCAGTATTATTATTAGTATCATTTTTAATAAGTAATCCATTTTAACCCATTAAAAAACAATAGAGGAGGTCATGTTCTAGGAGATGTTGGTTCAGCACGAAGAGCTGAAGGTTCCTGGTTCGAATCCATACTGTGGAATTTTCTTTCCTATTTTCATCAACAAAAATCAAAACTGTTTTCCGACTTGAACCGAATATACTGCAATCCTTTTTAACACGATCTACGGGGTCAGATATATTGGTTCATCTTGTAACTGCGTGAAAAAAAGCTCACTAAAATATATTGGAGGCTAAGCTTAAGTCTGTTGACCTTAATTAAAACTACAGCTAAATTAGATATGCCACAGCACAAATTTCTTTCCATTTACAAAATCTGGGAGCTACGTCTTTATAAGCAGACCGCAGTATATACCAATGGAGTGAACTTACATCCCTTGCTAGCGACATGGAAATCGTAAGATGTATTGGCAGCTCCGTTCTGTTATAGTTCGAAGTTGAGAAGCGAATATGACGAAGCGGTTCCTTCAAGTCGGATTCACAGGAGCGAAAGTCTGACGAATTTGCTGGATGGTAGATCACTTCTAGTTTCATTGATCGAAGCTGAAAAATCAACTAAAGCATGCTTCTCACATGCCCGAGCTGTAAAACGATAAGTGAATTTGGCAGAAGTGTCGCCGATTTTTGCTTAAAGATGGTCGCAGTTAGGATAACGCCTTCCAGTCGTACAAACCGTAACTTTCATATTGCTAGGGTTGTAAAGAACTTTTGATCTTCGTGTGTTGATCGTAGCGTAACCTCTGGCACATTCATTCAATCTTTTTTGCGAAAGCATCATGACTATAAACTTTATTAGATCGCCAACTAGCAAGAAGCGTGAAGTGGGAAGAGAGAGTCTATTTGCTTTGTTTAGACTCGCTTATTTAAACAAAATGTATAATTCATGTTGTGAATAGATGTGCCATGCTTTCTCTGAAAAACAACAATGACGCTTCACAACGTGTGCATTAGAGAAGTACTTCGAACTGACGCCCCCTTTCTTGTACCCAACACTGGCATCGCCAGACCCCTCCATATATGCCATAAAACAGCACTAAATTTAAGCACTTGAGTTCCCATTGTCTAACAGTATCTTCATTTGCAAAATAATACTCCTATTTTATTTCAGAATAACAGGCTTATGAGACTTTTTATCTAACTTTTATCTATGGAGATAATCTATATAATGTAAATAATACTCAAGGTTCCGGATAAACAGTAAAATAGAGTATTTATTAGGCGACATGTTTCGTTTACACCATCTTCATAGGCTATATAGAATTTTATAAACCCCTGTTTCCTCACCCCTTCCTATTTGGTTGTAGTGACTAAACCGAAACATATCGACTATGAAGATGGTGTAAACGGAAACATGTCGGCTAATAGATATTCTACCTTATTGCTTATCCAGGATCTTGTTGTGTATTATTTGAAAACTCTTAAAAAATATAATCGACATGGAGAAGAATCTGATATTCATTTTAAATGCACAAAAATTCCTCTAAGAGTTTGTAAGCACACTCTGACTGGATTCTGGATACCTTTTATTCATTTTTAAAATAATCAAGGATTATCACGGTTTTTATTCTTTCAACAGACACCTGAGGATGTGGAGGAAGTACCAGATTACGGTGACTACGAATTAGATGCCGTAGAAAATTCACATTTTAAATATACATCTTATCGTTCAAGTGATATCATTCTATCCAAGGAGCAGATGCAATACTTTGGTTGTGGGGATGATATTTCTGCTGTTAAAACATCTGAACCGTTTCGCAAATGGGACAATGCAGAAATTAACTACTATATATATGAAAATGGTAAATTCTCAATTGGCGTTTTATTTTATTTTTAAATATGTTCAGTTCTCCATATATTGTTTATTATGCATATCTTTCTCTTGCAGGTGAGTAACGAATTGCGGGGACAAACTTCGGGAAGTGATTCCCGCCACAATTTTAAGGTATAAATTTCTGTGCCAAAATAAAAAGCTATATTCGGATAATGCATAACAACACTGAATGGATCACGCTAGTCTCAGAATCAGACCAAATGTTACTGTTATTGTGGTTCATTTCGCGAACAAGTATGTGAGTATAGTCGAGAGATTGCCTTAAGAACTATAACTTGTCTCACAACATCCGAATCAAAACTACGAAGGTGCTTTCTACCTCGAAACTATGCACGTCCAGATAAATGTTTATATAATAATCGTTTTTCTTTTTATGGAGGAAATCTCTCGAAATTTGTACCCCCCCCCCGCATTGCGTTACCGTCTTCTATAGAGGTGGGGCAAAAGTTTGATATTCTCTTCCAACTTGTTCAGATTTGTTTCAGAAACTTGTGGGTAGAGTTATCTGTTGGTGACCTTCCGATGATCCGATTATGTAAATTTGGTTATATACACAAATTTTTTCTCATTAACCGTATAAAAGCTAAACTTAATTTGATGTTAAATACTTCACAGCTATATGTGAATACCTAGAAAATCACATCATAGATATTAGAGCTCCACCTCTTCCTTTCTTTTGTTAAAGCCAATGAGGTGCATTATCTAACTTTATGGTTTTCACATAGAGAACATTTTCAATGAACAGGAATAACGGATATCAATACCACACACCAAAGGATAGACGGCCAAGATAGACGACTTTATTTCAAGAGAAGTTATTTTAAGCGTTACTTCAGTTTTTTTTACCCTCAGTTATCTGATATTTTTTTCATGAATTGATGCGTTGGTTAGGCTAGATAGCTCTTCAAGAGTATGTAGTAAAAAAATAAGTACAAACGAATGTGGTTTGTGGCCGCAGCAATGTAAAAAGTTAGGCACGGTGGATATTTTCGTAAAAAATGATAAAACCCTTAATATCACAAAAACGGTAAAGTTTTAACTAAGGTCATATTTTGATATTTTGTTAGGTCACAACTCTAGCTATCATGCCTCAAACTTTCGTTCACTCATTACGGGACACCCTGTATACAGGGTTATTCAAATCGTGCGTAAAACAATTTAAGGGGGTATTTTAGAGGTCAAGGTAAACACAAAAAGTCCTATTAACATGGGTCCAATTTTTATTTCTTTTCAAGTTACAAGAAATGTTCAAAGTGGGTTCCTTGAGCCTGAATGCAGACATTGCATCGTCGAATAAGTGACTCGTATACGTTTGTCATTATCTCATGATCACGTCTAATTTCGTCAGCCGATGCTATTATTCTGGCCACTAATTGTGCCCGCATACTCAATGTATTATTTAAAAAATTTTTTTAATGAATTTTTAATGTATTTCAGTTGTATGTTAAAATTTTTTTGATATTTTTTATCACTAATTATTTAAAAGATAAATTCTATAAACAAAGGTATTTTTTTTTAAATAAACATGGTATCTATTTGGACATTGTACACCATTTGTTTCAAATGTCCCCACGGATAGTAATCCAGTGGATTAAGGTCCGGTGAACCAGGTGGCCATGCTATGGGGCCATTGCGCCCAATCCATTTGTTAGGAAAGTGCATGTTAAGCCATTCAGTAGCAACTCTACCAAAATGAGGAGGGGCCCCATCGTGTTGGAACCACATCTGTGGACGGATTGCAAGAGGTGTATCTTCTAAGAATTCATGCAGTCTGTTTACCAGAAGATCGGCATATCTCTGCGTATTCAGACGTTCCTGCAGAAACTTCAGCTCCAGTAGTTGGCCATTGAAAATGCCCGCCCACACATCTACATTAAAACGTTGCTGGAAATGTCGTTGTCAGACTTCGTGTGTATTTTGATCAGCCGCCCAAATGTGTTGATTGTGGAATGTATTAATTCCATCTCGGGTGAACGTGGCCTCACCAGTCCATAAAATCTTGCTAGGCACATCATTATCATTCGCTACTTGCTGCAGTAGCCATTGACAAAAGCCTACACGAGCAGGATAATCATTTGGTTGCAGTGCTTGCACACTTTGATGATGACATGGGTACAATCTCTCTGAATGCAAAAAAACTCTGTGTCAGTTAAGTTGTGGTGCAAGAGGTCGAGTACTTGATGTTGGATCCATGTGAACAGCATGCAGCACTCTGTTCGCACCTTAAACGTTCCGTCGTACATTTATACCACCAGTTTGAACAACAGTAGGAACCGTTCTACCAGTGTCACGAAGTCGTTGGAAGGTACGACTAAAAACACGGTGTGAAGGATGATGACGATCTGAAAATCGTCGTCTGTATTTCTACATGCTTGCCGAGCATTTCCATTGCAAAAACCATCACAAAGAGAACGACAGCATACTCTGCGGACGTGAATCGATTCATGATGTTATGATGGTTTGCTACAATTGTCTACAAATGTACGTAAATTACTTGCACATTACTTCCCTCTGAAAAACAGTGAAGTAAATGATAAAAACACGATTGCATAAGAAACAAACACACAAACCTTATTCTTTACACAGGGTGAGTCAAAATTTTGTTACCCTCTTCCTATCTTGGATACCAATGTAGTTACCCAAATTCCAATACAGGGAATGAATAGGAACTTGAGGATGCTCTATATTTCTTTCAACAAGCATATCAGTAAGTATGGGGATACAACAAGGACAAGATGCATGCCACTGTACCAGCATCAGTAAATGATTTGAAACAAATGAATTCAGCAGGCTTGTACATTATAACGCCAATCATAACGCTAAATGTGATGGGTTCTGTGAAATTACCGTGCACAGTTATGCATTGCTGCAGAAGGACACCACACTGAGCACTTCATTCACTGGCAAAACTCAATGCAGCTTGAGCATTGAAATTTCATTTTGTTGTAGTGGGTTTAGTTTTATGCTTATTTTTATTCTCTTCTTTTTGTTAGAATCAGCGTTTTGAGCTCTGCAACTGTACAATTGGAAATTTTTTCTCTACTTGTAACGGTTACAAAGTTACAAGCTGCAAGGTGCAAAATTAAAGGTCAAAGTTTAAATATGGCACCACCATTGTTTAGCCCCTACCTAGCTTCATATACGTTGCCTGCAACAGATTTGTTGTATCTCCACTCGTTTTGAAATTTTAGGGGGGCGGGGTAACAGACTTTTGACTCACTATTAATGCTCTTTTATCTTTTATTTCTTATAGCAAGTATTTACAAACAGCGTTTACAAAACAACATGAACATTATCAGTGAGAAAAGTTGCGTAATTTTTACAGAGGATAAAGAGTTGAAGACAGAAAATCAACTTCACATCATGCGACAGACACCGAATAAAGAGTGATTTCATTTTTTCCTTTTTTTATAAGTTTATGACAAATTACCTAGAGTATTAAGGTTCTGACTATCTTATTGAAAATATTTATAAAAATTTAATTTTTAATAGTACCAACTTGTAATGTTTATGTTTCTATAAATCCAATCAAATTATTCTTTAAGAGTCGTTCAAATGAAAACGTGTGAAAGTACACTAAAATAACGAATAGTACGAAACCATAGGTAGTAGAGCTATAAATGTTATAACGTTGTTTCAAATCCAGTGGTAAAAAAAGCAGTCTACTTATCAGTCAACGTACCGTCTAAACCAGTGTTTCTCAAACGGGGGTTCACAAAATCTTTAAAAACTTTTCGGTAATAGCGGTGTCATGAATATTTAGTGACTGAGGGGTGGAAATAAAAATATAGCAAAGCTTGGCATTGAAAATTTTAAATTCAAGATTTTAATTATTAGCAATAAAAAGATTCACAAAATATTACTTTAACTAATCAATGAAATATTAACTATTAGTTTGACTAATTTTTTGAGAACTAATTAACTGAACGTTTCTCAAAAAATTAAACATGAAGAATTCCTAGTTGGACACGTGCTGATCCTGTGAAACCTGGCCATCTTTTGGCCACGTTCTATCTGTCTGATTCAGAACGTTAACTTGCTTAGCGTGACGAGAAGTAGAAAACGGTTGTCCTTGGTTACTGTCGTTGTTCAAAAATTCAAGCCTACGCATTTCGGCAACTCTACGGACTTGGGCTCACTGGGCGGGGCTTCACCTATGCCAAGACGCAAGTCACAAGTTACCTAGTAAAGACAGCATTTGAATGCTTATAAATTTATTAAAGACTCGTTTGTCGAGGTTCCCGATAGGAAAGTGGTTAACGGTTTTGACTATCTTCTGTGTAGCTAGGTTCGATTCCTCTTTCGTTGACTTTTTGTTTCAAAAATTATTTTATATGTTTCTTCAATATGAAATAATACCAGAGATTGATGAAGGGGGAAATAAATGTCCCCCCCCCCCCTTCAAATGTTCTTGATAATACTGAGAATAAATAAGCAGTAAATGCAAGATGTAAAAAGTAAAAATGAAAATATACAAAAAAAATTGTTAATAAATAAATAAAATAAAATAACAAACATATGTAACCTTACGTAAAAAACAATTTACAATTAAAAAACTTAATGATTTTTTTCTTTATTCTGCATACTTGGTTGTATTTAAATAATCTTATTCTCACATATCTGGGCTTCGTCGAACATCTTAACTATACAGGGTGATTTACATCGAATGTAAAATACTTAAAGGGGGTAT
>JAHWFO010108876.1:679623-712709 GCA_023313115.1 Rhysida immarginata
CAGGCAATAAATTGTTTTCTACCGCATCTTTCCAGACCTGATTATTAATCTTATTCTGTTCTCTATTTCTTCATTTTCTCCAACTTACTTTGTTAGTTTTCACGCGGTTTTTTATTTTGTTTGCATTTTTAGATCTTTTAGCACCTCTTTATCTTGTTCAAGTTTGTTTTTTCTCTTATTTTACAATTTCAAATACATTCGAAATTTGTGCTCTCTGTAAATATGTTTGTTCTATAGTGTTTTGTTCTATAATGTTTTCTAACTGTGTATTTCATATTTTTTATTTGTATATTTAACGTCCAATGGTGCAAAGTAACTTGAGCTAACTAGTGGTCTCCCGACTCATTAGTTTTCATAATGTGTATTAATTCCGATTTTTTGCAAGTTTCGAGTTTTTCTTTTTTCGTCCAAGAAAATAAATTTTTTCAAGCTTCTGCCAAATAACCCATCCTCTCAATGGAGAGTGGCAATGCTTTTTCTTAAGCAATTGAGATATTTTCTTCTAATTATTTTACTTTATGCATTCTAATCTGTAATTTATTCTCCTGTCATGACAAAGGTAGTAAAATATAAAAATTATTTTTATTAAAATCGTTAAATCGCAAGGTCACTTATAAAATATATAACGTACATTAAAAACCGATGCTAATCTGCACACAATATTCAAGAAATACTACGTAGTGGAATCATGGCTCTGAAATGCCCGAACCTTCATGATCTCACTTGGGAGACTATTTTTTTCGTTTGTGTTTCAGAAGACTTTATTTTTCGAAATAATGATAATTTAAAACCTAATAAAACCCAATTAACCTGCCTCTTCAATTACCTTGTATTTAACTTATCTTTAGTTGTTATAAGAATTTTCTGATTGCTCCATCTCCTATCAATTATGTTAAACTTAGACCAAAATTAGAACCAAAATATATTAGGACTAGCTGAAATACCCGGCGTCGCTCGGAGAAAAATATAGTTTTTTTATGTTTATGTATACAGGGTAGCGTGCAAACATGGGGGGTGATAGAGGGATCAAATCTAAGTAACATTTCCCTCTTTCATTTTTTTCTCTGGGTATTGTTTTTGAGATAAAAAATGTTGGACGTCGCGCAGACGAAGTATGCCACTCAACCCGTAATTCTGGACCACGTCAAAATCATGGTCAATCATGTAATAAAAAGAACAAAAAACACATTGCATACAGTACATTAATATGACCTGTTTTTTATGAAACATGCAAATGTTTTGCAATAAGTGTTCTAGATTAATAAATGGAAGGTCTTAAGAGGATTTTTTTTCATTTTTTATTTTTTTTTTTTTTTTCACGCCAAACCTCAGATGGTGAAATTATTGAAGAAAATAGGACAGAAAATTCCGCAACATGGGTTCGAACCAGGAACCTTCTAAGATCTTTCAACATCTGATGTTTGGCGTGGAAAAAAAAGAAAATAAATCCTCCTAATATCTTTCATTTATTAACCCGTAACGATTATACGCAGTAGGAAACATGGTCCCAGCCTGCGAAGTGGGTACTGCTCCAACCAGCCCTAAGGACATGTAGATAGCGTTAATGCTTCCATGTCCACAGTGGCGCAATTGATTGACGCGCCTGCATGGTGAGCAGAAGGTTCTTGGTTCGAACCCAGGCTGTGGAATTTTCTGTCCTATTTTCATCAATAATAAGTTTTCGAATTCACTCCCTCTGGCATGAATGCATGCTTCACAACGTCGCCGCATGGACTGACGTAAAAAGTTCAAAAGTTCCTGGTTCTTAGCGAATCTGGTCCGAGGCTATGACGATTCCGGCTACCAGGTCTTCATCGGATCCCACTGGTGTCTCTGATACCAATGTCTTTAAGTGTCTCCACAGATTCCAAACAACTATTTCCTGCAGGTAGGATTTCAACTTTTTTTATCTAAAAAACAATGCCCCAGAGAAAAAAATGAAAGAGGTAAATGTTGCTTAGATTTGATCCCTCTATCACCCTCACCTAGAAGCCCAGAGAAATATACCTGCCAAATTTCAAGTTTGTAGGCTTCATAGTTCTGGAGATTTCGTAATAAATGAATGAATGAATGAGTGAGTGTATATGTCGCAGACACATAGCGTAATTGGACACTTCGCGAAGTGTCTAGACGCTTCATGAAGTGTCTACAGCAGGTCAGACCGATACAGTAACGAGGCCAAATCCCGTGCAGGAAAATTTTAGCTATCGCAATGAAAAAAACTGTTTTAATATTTGCCATATTATAATTAACTGAAATTTAAAATTTTTTATACGAATTTATTTTATATATTATTTTCAAAAAAATGGTTTAGTTATTAGTCATAAATTTCAACAATTTTTTGCAATGATTATTTTAATTTTTATAAAATTAAAAAAATGTATCTGTATAAATATATATTAATGCAAAGTAAAACTTTTTGAATGATTATGGTATAAATTTCTTGTAATATATTCGATTTTACCTTGTGAAATAGATGACAATCTCTAAAACCCTTATGAGCTCTTGATCGTTATATGGCCTTATAAGGCCGTATAGAGCGAAGGGCGTGACCAACCAACAGGACAAGGCATCCAATCACACTGCTTAAATCGTTTATCCTGTACACTGCATCCAATGGACCAGGAAACTGGAATTAAGATTATCCCATTCTCAGACATCCCTATCAAGTTAACCATGCCTCTCCCATGGGCTTTGGTGGAATCGTTCTGCCTGAAAGAGCTCTTCATATTAAATGTCCGAGGACACTTTCTGGATTATGAAAAACCTTTCAAGAGAAGGGAAACAGAATCGACTTTGCTGTTGTTAGAAGGGCCATCACATAAAGCACAATAAGTGGTGTAGACTACAATAGATGGATTACAGTAGACCTGTAGTAAATATATTTTAATGGAGTAACTGTATTTCACAAACATAAAACAACCCTCTGTAGTTATATTCCCTTAGGCATCATACAGTAGATATGCAACTAGGATATGTAACATTGTTCTGGAGGGGTGGGGTCCTGAAAGTTTTTATCACATACTGTAAATCGAGAACTGTCTGAAAAGAGAACGAAGTTTTGCAATTCATAGTGCTTAGAAACTTGCATAGATGTACAATTCATCATCATGATAGTATGCCTGCTTTTATTTTCTCTTTCAAGAACAGCGTTGTGGTAAAAATTGACTCAAATAATTTTGAAAATATCATGGTAATTTTGAAAGCTGACTTAAGTAATAACAACGAGAATGAATATACGCTTATAAAAATAAAATTACAAATGACAGTAAGTCATTCTTTTCTTAAACATTTGCAATAAAATCTGCAGTTTTTGATTATTTTCCATTCACGACAGACAGGAATATCATTCAGAGAATTTGCAAATTCGATATTATCGTTCACATTATTATAAACGTCTTTGCCTTTTTAAGGTTTTAGCGTCATCTAAAGCTTATTGACGACAGTACAGATGTATGTAACATGTATGTCACACACCATAACTTTTGAAAGGATTGACCTAGAGGCTTGAAATTTTCTACACACGTAGGTCCTATACAGAGGCGGAGCGAAAAATATAGCGAATCTTCTAGGGTGGACCAAACCATGTGTTTATGTGGTTTCCTCAACTGACTTCCTTTCAAGTCTATCGGCCTCGGTGGTTCAGCGGTTGCGTGATCGCCTCTGATGCCCGAGTACGCGGGTTCGATCCCGGCCGAGGACGACGAGGATTTTTCAGGGGGAAATCCTGAGATCACGCACTTCGTTCGGAAGGGAAGTAAAGCCGTTGGTCCCGTGTAGTCGTTTGCCGGCTGCACGTTAAAGAACCCTTGCGAGGCAAAATTTGCGGCCCCTATAACGCCGTCCTGAAATGACCATAGCAGTTGAAAAGGACGTTAATACCAAACAAACCAAAAACCTTTCAAGTCTATGGAGTTTTGATTGAGTTTGAGCAATCTGTGACGTCAGAGTTTGACTGTTTGACGTCAGACTTTAAGGAACTCTATTTGAAGTATAGCGAATCCGCCTGTAGTAGCATTTTGATGCCATAACTTTTGATGCCATAACTTTTGAAAGGATTGACCTAGAGGCTTGAAATTTTCTACACACGTAGGTCCTATACAGTGGCCGCTGCGAAAAATATAGCGAATCCTCTAGGGCGGCTCGGGGCCCCTTAGGAGCCATTTGTATGAATTTCATGGTTCTTTTTTAACTTTTAAATAAAGAGACCTAGAGGCTTGAAATTTTGTACACACGTAGGCCCTATACAGAGGACGGTGCGAAAAATATAGCGAATCCTCTAGGGAAGGACCAAAATATGTTTTTTGTGGTTTCCCCAACTGACTTCCTTTCAAGTCTATAGAGTTTTGATTGCGTTTGATTAATTTGTGACTCAGAGTTTAAAGAACTCTATTTGAAGTATAGCGAATCCTTCCGCTACTGCTCGTAATATTTTGATGCCATATCTTTTGAAAGGGTTGACCTAGAGGCTTGAAATTTTCTACACACGTAGACCCTATACAGAAGACGGTGCGAAAAATATAGCGAATCCTCTAGGGTGGTCCGGGGCCCCTCAGGGACCACTTGTATGAATTTCAGTGGTCCCTTTTTTATCTTTTGAACAAAGAGGGCAAAAATCCTGAAATTTCGTAAATTTGTAGTGCGGTTCTAAAAAAATAAAACCAATATACAAGAAAAGTGATATAAGCCTCTAGGGCCCTGCCGGAGGTCCCGAGACCCCAAATACAATTGAAGCTATAACATTTGAGCGGAACGACCTAGGAATCTGAAATTTTCTATATTTATAGTGTAGTACTAAAAACATATAGCAAATATACAAGAATTGTGATGTAGGCCCCAGCAGAGCCCCACAGGCCCAAACACAAGCAAAGCTATAACTTTTAAACGAAAAGGTCTAGAAATCTGAAATTTTGTTTACTTATAGAAAATTACTTAAAAATTTAGCTAATATACACTAAAGACTGGTATAAGGCTCTTGGGTCTCGACAGGGTCCCTGAGCTCCCAGTCACAGATCAAGCTATAAGTTTTGAACCGGAAGTCCAGAAGTCTGAATTCTTGCATATTTATGGTGTGTTACTTAAAATTTTAGCACTTATACACTAAAACTTTAAGTGTGTACAGATTTTAGCACTTATACAGGGTGTTTTTGAATTGAGTACAGATTTTTTGGGGAGATGATAGAAGAGGTCCTTAGAAGTATTTTTTGTCATATGAACATGGGGTCCCGCAGCTCCGTTTACTTACAATACTGCATTGAACAATCAAATGACACCGGGAAGCAGTGTGCGTTGGTAGGCCTAGATTATTTTATTTTTAACAATTAACACATCAAGTGAACTTTTTAAAACAAATCTTTACCTACTGCTTTCCCAGAATGCGATTAGTTCATTTACATATTGACTAATCGTATTTTACAAAGGGGTTGGATACCATGGAATCTCCTTGACGAAGTTTGTCCTAAGACTTTTCAACAAACAAGCACGTGCACCTTGAAATTTCTTTGCAAACAATTACTTCAAAAGTTATTACAGTAGATTGCTTGTGTTAATTGTTAAAAATAAAATAACAACGCACACCGCGCGTGACCACCGAGAGAGAAGGCCTCCGCAATGAAACTGAATACATTGTTGCATCACATAGATAGTGCATTGTTATTCGTATTTCTACCAATAATAAGCCCTGAATTTGCACTATCTATGATGATGTAACAATGTCTTCAGTTTCATTGCGGAGGCCTTCTCTGTCGGTGGTCACGCACCGCGTCCCAGTGTTATTTGATTGTTCAATGCAGTATTGTAAGTAAACGGAGCTGCGGGGACCCCATGTTCATATGACAAAAAATATTTCTAAGGACCTCTTCTATCATCTCCCAAAAAATCTGTACTCAATTCAAAAACACCCTGGCAGGGGCCCTAAACACAAACAGAGCTATAATGTTTGAACGAAAAGGCTTAGAAATCTGAAAATTTGTGTACTTATAGTAGTTTACTAAAAAATTTAGCTAATATACACGAAAAAATGGTATAAAGCTTTTAGGTCTCCACAGGGGTCCTGAAGCCGAAATCACAAATAAGCTCTAACATTTGAATAATAAAAAGGTCTACGAATTTGAAGTTTTATATTTTTACAGTGCGTTACTTAAAAATTATAGACAATATGCAAGGAGACTGGTATAGGCCTTGGGGCCCCTGGCGGCCTCAAATACAATTGAAGATAAAACTTGAACGAAAAGTCCTACGGTACTGAATAGTGTGGTATTTAAAAATTTAGCTAATCTATATTAAAAATTATATAAATCTCTTGACAGGGGCCTTGAGGCCTCAATCTCAAATCAATCTATAAATTTAAAACCAGAAATCCAGAAACCTGAATTGTTTTCTATTTATAATGTGTTCCTTAAAATTTTAGCTATTACACACTAAAATTGATATAGTCCTCTGAGGCCTCGGCAGGGGCCACGAGGCTCCAAATACAAATCAAGCTATAACTTTTGTACGAAAAGGCCTAAGAACCTAAAATTTTGTATTTGTACCCTTCCACTTATTATAGTCACGAGCCGCTACTGCTCGTAGCATTTTGATGCTAAAACCCTTTTAACTAATTTTTTTAAAAATTATAACTGTTATTTTCACTGGATAGCTATGACAACTGTGGTTTATTAATTTTGACTAATTTTTCAGGTGCATTGTTACAGTTGGTAATGTGATGAATGCTGAATCGTTGTTTAAAATCAGAGATTGCAAGGAAAGTGTAAGTGTATTTTAAGTTCAATAATATTCGAACAATTGTGAGTGGTTACACGAAAAGGGACCTGAAGGGACTGTAAACTGTTTTTTTGTTTTTCTGGTGATTTACAATCGTTGAACTTTCAATTTTATTTTAGTCTAAACAGAATTTTATTAAAGTGAATAATTTTTTTATATTAATTATTTTCTCACTCACCTCAGTTTCAATTGATTCCTATACAGGGCACATGTTTTTGTTTGCATGAACGTATGGTGTGCCCTGGTTGCTTACATAGAAGGTGTTGGCTTGCCCCTCCCCCGCACTCAAGTCATTGGCAGAGCTGCATATCTTGTTCGTATACGTCTTCAAACTTTAAACGCGTTTATCTCGGAATCTGTTATTTCCCCTCCAAGTTACTTTCCGCGTGATTACTCGCAATTATTTATATCAGTTGATTTACCTGGTTGGCAAATTGATTACTACTTATCGGTTTAGTACCTCTCACAACTACTCTAATCTGCCTTTCCTATTTTCCACGCATTTAAATAGGAAAGAGGATAGGCTTATGGGGACGATGTTTTTTACCTGGTCATAATGACTTTTCCCAGATTTTAAAAATATTACCTTAATTCCCTGCATAATCTAGGAGTACATACATTAGTCTAGGCTAAATTGTGCATAGATCCAGTGAGACCATAAACAGGAATGTTTCAGAATTGAAAGGCCATACAATTTGTTTTGTAATAATTGCCTAAGCAGCTTTCCAGTTTGTCCTAGTTATCCATTTGCTAGAGCCAATGAAGTTAATATCTGACTGGTCACTATTAGCTGCATTTGGAAAATGGGTTACTCAAGGACTTCCTTGTTAATGTCACAAGGACTTGTATTCACCATTTGTCTTTTTTGAGAGTTCCCAACATTATCGAAGTGTTCTCTTGAAAATTTGATGAAAAACATGAAAAATGCTATCGGTATTAAACAAGGTTGGTACTGCTCGTGCTACTGACTCCGGCGCGAGAGCAGAGTACGTCACGTTGGAGTGGAAAGCGGACCTCTTCGGGATGAGGTAGTGGGGAGCGGGGGAACCAGCCGGGCCGCGCCGCGCGAACACAGTCGCCCAAATTTGGCTCGTGTTACGCAGCGCCACGTAGAGCCAACCGACGAGACAACCAGGCCACGGCCACCCCCAGCCATTCAGCTTAGTTTGAGGTTCAATTTACGGCGTTGCTTGCGATTTGCGACCCCAAGTGTCTTATATCACTTTAATCGCCTGAATTTCGTCTATATCGTAGTGTAGTTATAATTTACACCCTGTATAACTCGTGTATTAATAAATCACTTTTCTTGACTTAAGAACGTGAAATTTAAACTCAAAGTCTGTAGCTCAAACGTAGCACCAAAACACACAAGGCTTTCACTATGAACACTTTGTTATGCAGACGCACTATCTGTAGATATCTAGGCGCTGCCGTAAATGAAGCATCTTGCTTGGAGAATATCAATTCACTGTTAACAAGGCAAACTCAAATAAGGGAATAATAGGTAATAAGTCACAAATCGGTAATTCAAGTCCGTTGAGTATTTTTCTGCAAACATAAGGTCGCAGGCAAATATAGTGAGAACCACGACAAGCAAGAAAAACAAGCA
The DNA here is from genome assembly GCA_023313115.1 of Rhysida immarginata. Lineage (NCBI taxonomy): Eukaryota > Metazoa > Arthropoda > Chilopoda > Scolopendromorpha > Scolopendridae > Rhysida > Rhysida immarginata. Next base: position 687,998 of record JAHWFO010108876.1, read on the forward strand.
GCCTTTATTATTTGTGGCAAAGAAGGCTAGCGTTCTACTTAGTAGCTATGTTTGAAGATATAATTTAGTTCGTATTCAAATATCGATGCAATACGAATCCTAAGCTGCCTGTTAAATAGGCGTTCAGTCCAAATGACCACATTCCAAGTACACAGATATTATAACGTAGTTCTTCGAATGCCTGAAATGCATTTTCTTTCGACGCAAATAATTATATTCTTGCGGCTACGAGGAATTGTAAGTCATTCAACGCTATGTTTTAAACAGAGTTAATTTATAGGCCTACAAACGCTCGGTTCCTGGTTCGTATTAACCTTGATAGTCTCTTGAACATACGTCGTAGATGAGACGGAGCTCTCCTCGTTTATGTCTTCTTTACAGTGATATCCCGTTCGTTCGCTGCTTATTCCATTCGCTGGCTGCAAAACTCTATTGCACATTACATTTGATTGGATTGAATTCAATTCCGATTCGGCGTATGAAGACGTTGGGCTCTCCTTCTTTCCGCCTTTTTCTATAGACGTTTTACTCACTTCTCTCGAAACTTCTCTGAAGCTCCTCCCGTGATTCCTCTCGCTATGTCCGTCCTCCTCATTACGTCGGCGACGTTGCTCATGACGTCGATTACGTCGGGCTCCTTTCTGATGCGAGGAATAGAAAGTGATCGATCATGTCATCGGAATCTTTGTTGTTATTTAGATTCCGTGACAGCCTTTTTTACACGCAGACATTTCTCAAAATTATAGATTTAAATTTCAATATTCTAAATTTTAAAGGATTTATAAATTTTCAAAATACGCAGGATGTATCAAAAATACTTTACAGACTTCAAACTAAAATAAGAAACATATTCCATATAAATACGAGGGTTATCTCGAAAGCCAGTTTTGTCATTTCTTCCATGGAAACTTTATTTATTTTGGCTCCCGAAGGTAAAACAACGAACATAAAAGCAAATAAATTGGGATGGCGGAATGATACATTCGCACAGGCTTACCACGAAATAATGATACGGATTCAAAAAAGAAAAATGTATTTTTCAATAAGAGGAAGCTATTCATGTCGTTTACATTGTGTTTGTCGACGAAGATAGTTAATAACTCCAAAACGGCTCATCACAACCAAACAAGTCATTTACAAAAACAAAATTCGCCTTAATGAGAGTAGTACGTACATGTCGAGTTGTTGAGTTTGGTTCGTTGGTTTGAACGCTACAGCCAAAAAAATTAATATCTCGAAAAAGGCTTACCCAAATGAAATAAAATACACGCTAAGGCACAATTTAGGGTACCCTCTAAGTAAGTATAATTTTTGTTTGGTTCTGCTATTTGCCATTTCAGAGGTGTTAGCTGCACAAAATTGGTCACATACAGACAGATTTTTTTTTCTTCAAAATTTCAACATATCTTTTCGAATCATGACTTTTTAAGTCGATTTCAGCAAAAACAAAATTTTTGAGTTTCTGAAACGAACACATAGGCCTTTACACATAAATACTGAAACTATTTCATAATTTTTTGGCCTTCACATTAATTCTATGCAACCATAAAATATAGTCTTAATTTAATTTTTCCTTCCTGGTCTCGATTTTTTGGGGCAGTGTGTTAACGGAAATGTCCCTCACTGACTAATCACAAAATCTCGGAAATAAGAAATCTATAATTGCAGGCGATTTTATCTATTTCGCTAACCGTGGACGAAGTCACGGGCAACAGCTAGTCGGATATAAATCAGTCTTAAACGGATGTTTTAAAAGTAATATTTAAAATTATATTTAAAAATACAAAAGGCTAAGGATAGGTGAAAAAGATTAAGATTTTTTTTTTTAATTTTTCATTCTAGGATCTTCACTATCTCGGCCATATTTTAGGAATGTTTCACGAACACCAAAGAGATGATCGGGATAAATATGTGTTCATTATCAAAGACAATACTCATGAAGTTTATGAAACAAGTCAATGTCTTGACAAAGCCAATCCAAAAGATACACCTTACGATTTTGAATCAATGATGCATTTTCATTTTACGGTAATTCGATTGTTTTGCTATTGAATAATAACATCTTGAAAACATTCCAAGAAGGAGTTTAGCTGTGACGTAGAAGTAATAATAAATTCGAGAATTTAAAGTCTAGCTAAAGTTCTTTCCAAAGTTTTGTCAGGGAAGAGATAGAATGGGAGCCAAAGCTCGTAACTGTTCCAATGCTATTTCGATGAAGTCAAAAAAGTGCCACCAAACTCTATAATCTGTTAATTTAATTAGGCATCCTCCCCAAGTCTGTGCTGTGCAGCGGCACCCTCTTCATCAATTGCTTCGAATTGTTTATTATTAATTATTTATTTATTATTAATTGTTTATTATTCATTAATTATTATTAAGTATATATTTTTTGTTTTTCATAGACGGTTATTTCACGTTTATTTAAAAAAAAAATTTGTTCTTTTATTTTACATAAACCTAATGAACTAATGAATGAAAAAAAGAGAAAATAAAACTAAAACCAGCGATGGAAGAAGTGAGGTGCTAAAAACTAAATGTATTATCTGTCGACACTCGTTGGTGCTCTAACCAGGACTGCAAAGCCTACCTATTCAAAACTCCCTTCCAAACGTTAAACTGCTTCACCCTATTTTCTTCATTCGATTTTTCAGCCCATCAACAAAGGTCACACTTTACAATAAAGACATTCCGCTGTCTTAAGTAGGACTATGCGTCTTTTTATCATATTAAACAATAATGGTTCTTCATATATAAAGAAGGATGTTTGTGGGTCTGTTTGTTTGTTTGTTTGTGGGTTTGTTTGTTTGTTATGCAAATCTACAGTTTTATTCCGATCTTGATGAAATTTTGCATACTTGACCTTCAAAGCATGAGGAAGGTCGCTGTCTACCTCAGATTTCGGAAAAATAACAATTATTGATAAAAAAAAATCGATATTCATGGTTATGGCAGGGTATATTAATGAGAAATATCTCATGACCAACAATGCAAGGCAAAGTTTGTGCAACAATATGTATCAACAATGGTATAAACACGCAATGCACAAACACTAGACAGGGATCAACAATATATATCTCATGACCAACAATGAAAGGCAAAGTTTGTGCAACAATAGGTATCAACAATGGTATCAACACGCAATTCACCAATAACAATGAGCACAAAATGATGATGCAATGATTGAAAGTTCATTTCAAAGAATTATAACAATGAACATAAAATGATGATGCAATGATAGAACATTCGTTTCCAAGAATTAGTAACAATGAACAGGAAATGGATATAATAGACGATATAGATAGGGCAGTCTCTCTCGATGAGGCAAAGGAGATACACGTGTCTTCCTTCAGCCCCTAACAAGCGTTCAGACGATTGGGAAAAGTGTGTATATGTTTCTTTGTGTGTGTGTGTGCGTGTGTGTGTGTGCGTGTGTGTGTGTGTGTTTGGCATGTGGCACGTGTGGTGGCTGCTGCAGCGATGGTAAACGAGATGCATGGAGTGTTTCAGCGCATCAACCGTTCCATGTTACGACGATGTGAGACTTGCATTGAAACAGGTGGTCTACATTTCGAGCACATTATGTAATTCTTGAGATTGTTCCAAAAAACACATCAGTTTATTTCCAAAAAACACATCAGTTTATTTAACTTCTTGAGATTGTTCTGTTTATCTACTGTGCAATTATCCCGGGCAACGCCGGGTCCTCTGCTAGTATAATAATAAAAAAAAAAATGAAAGAATTTCATTGGTTCTTTCTTGGAGTTAAATAGTCATTATTAACTTTATCAGAATTAACCTTAGCAGATCTGTCTTGCCCTATTTTCCCCTATATATTGTTGGTCCGTGCATATTGTTGGTGAGATACCTCCTATTAGTATGCGCTGCCATTATTTTAAATATCCATTATCAAAAATTATGTAGACAGTGACCTTCCTCTTGTTTTGAAGATCAAGTGTGCAAAATTAGTAGCTGATATCTCCAATGATGTTTTGGTTTAAGAATGAATAATAATCTATCTTGTTTTGTTAAATATTTGTTTTGTTACGATATTCCTTTCTTTTATATTATAGAAATTTAGTATTAATGATCGGCTGGTGATAATCCCGAAGAATCCTCTCGTGGAAGCAGATATGTACAATTATCCGAAACCTAGTTACACTGACTATGTGACAATCAATATAATGTATGCCTGTCCAAGTAAAGTCAATTTTAAATCAATTTTTATGTAAATAATTTACAGTCTGTGTGTCTTGTTACCATAATTTAGGAACTACTAATACATGCCAAATTGTAACATGTCATCTATATACTGGAAAAACTGATCAAGTCCGAATTTTGGGTAAAGGACTTACTGCGACCAAACGTTTTAAAATTATCATATTCTGAAGAGGAAAAAATGATCTAGTCTAAAAAATAGCCTCCAAGTACTTGAAAAAGTTACTTGGTTTGTCTAGTATCTCATTTATCAGAGGGAATCTGCCTTTATTTCAGAGTTTCCAGTTTACCGACGATATGTCATACAAAGGTATACTTCAATTTACAGTAGTATCATTGTATTTACCGTGAACGAAGGATTGTATCATAAAAAAGTCATAGTACGAAATTGGAAACAAACACAGAACGAAATCATATATTAAGAAAAATAATTTATTGAAAACATTTCGCACGTTCATTTCAAAGGGAAAGATGCGAAGAGCATATCAACAATGGCTCTTAGAATATGTCTCTAAGAGCACGTTAGTTTAATATTTTGATCTCCTCGGTATTCTGCCATGATGGGATCTGCAAATTGGATCTTGAGCCCTAACTTAGTCACTGCCCATTCAGGAAATAAGCAATCACTTAGACAGTCGTGGTCCACGTTGGTGAGTTATTTGTGATTTATTTTCTTTGCTATATTTTCCTCTTGTTTTACTGTCGTTTTCAAAGATTTTATATTTAATCATTTATTTTTTGCGAGTATTGATTTAAATTTATTATTTTTCACCTGTATATTTATTCATAACTTTTTCACCTGTATATAAAATAATAATTCTTCCGAGGAGTTTCTGCGTCGGCGTCCGCCATGGTTGATTATCACTCGCGATTCGACTTCAGCCTTGAACAGATGAATGCCAAGTCTGGAAAGAAGCGTGGGAAAGAGCGTGGTTGCTATAAAACCTCACCAGAAAGACATAACGTCATACAGTTTGCTATAACAATCACATCAGTGATAACAGATTTGCTAGAAGCAGTCGTTGTCCTTGTGTTTTGCGACATGAACTGCCCTTTCCTCAGAACATACGACTTATAAAGAAGCTCCTCATGCACCACATTGCGGATTGTGTCCTTGGAAACTTGGAGATCTCGGGCGATGGCTCAAGAAATTCCATTATTCAGGAAAACGACGAGGGACCACTGATGATGGACTCCGCACTCCTAATACATCTTCAGATCACAAAGACGATGAAATAGCGAATGGAAATAGCGAATGTAAACACAACTAAATAGCGAATTCCTTTTAAGAAAGAAATTGAAACGGGGGCTCAAGATCCGATCTGCAGTATAATTATTGTTGTCCAAAGTCTGGCTCTAACAGTGGCATATCCAAATGTCATCGATTGGTGATATTTTTGAGTTCTTTTAAGAGCTTATTTTTTTAACATGATAATGTTTTTAGGCTGGAGCTCATTCTGCGTGATGCAAATCCGACCCAAAAAAGCATTAGGGAAACAGCTAACTATAGAGGCGTTATCTGTTAGCAAGACTTTGAACAATTTCTGTCTTACCCGTGGGACCCGTGGCCTTCGAGATTAGGCCTCCGCATCGGGCTTGAAATCGCGTACAGAGGCATTTTCAATTTTCGACCACTAGTTGGTTATCTGTATGTCTAGATTGGGGCTCTTCAGGGATAGACAACTACATGATACTCTCGTCCTCATGCTACTTTAGCCGACTTAAAATTTTTACTTTGAATTCACCATTGGATTTTAGAACACTCGACGAAGAGAGTAGCGATATCTTTCGATACCGCCAATCCTCGTCTTTCATTCGTTCAAGGCAGTCATGAGGCCTATGGCCACCATTGCTGTGGCAATAGCAATATGCGCGTTGTTTATTTAGCTTATCATCGTAGTTTAGCAAAATTGGGCCCTGGGCAAATCGTGCCTCCCTTACTGTATTCTGTGCAGCTCCGGTATTCCACCTCGCTACGGCTCTGCATGGACATTTGATCGACGGACATCTGACCAACGGACATTTGACCGACAGACATCTGACCGGTCGGATTGACATTCAACTTGACATTTGGATATTTGACTTAAAGAGATGGGTTGGCAAGATGTCCAGATATCGTAGGATCTACACGTCCTCTCCATCTGCTTGACATGTACAGAAATACAAGGAATAGATGAAGGAGGAATTCTTGGAAATATCTTATGCAATAGTGTTTCTCAACCTTTTTGTCTGACTTAACTTGCTCAAGTATTTTGTCACTTCAACAACAGATGGTGGGCCGTATAGCGTAAGATTTTGTTTTCAGTGTTTTGAATGAAGACTAATGAAACATAGTGTTTTGGAGTAAACTCGTTTCCATTACAATAAATATATTTTATTAATCATGATTTAATTCATAATTTATTACATTGATGTTCAGGATTCTGTAGACTCTGTAGAAACATTGTTCCAAATGTCCGTTCGATCAAATGTCCGTCGGTCAAGTGTCCGTCGGGCAGATCTCTGGGAACCTCTGCTTGGGGGTCTTACTTACCCGACCTCACTTCTTTATACATTTATCTGAGGAACATTTTGACCCAAATGCCTAAATTACAAAACTTAAGGATTTAAATGAACCATAATAAAAATAAATTGGAATGACGGAATGGAACAGGCCTGCCACGAGTTAATGATACGGATTCAAAAAGGAAAAAAAAAATTCAATAAGAGGAAGCTGTTCATGACGTTTTTATTGTGTTTGGGGCGCTGAAATGAATGCTTTTGAAAATTTCTTCATTTTATTTTAAAATTAATTTCTCTAAAAAGGTTTAGCCCATTTCCATAAAAAACACATCAATGCATAGTTAAAGGACCCCTCTAATTTAAAATAGTTTTTAGAAAAAAAATTTGCCGGGGGGGGGGGGCATAGTAAATAAATCCAAAACGGCTCATCACAGCCAAACAAGTCATTTACAAAAAAAAAAATTCGCCCTAATGAGAGGAGTCCGTACATGACAAGTTTGTTCAGTTCGGATCGCTGGTTTGAACGTTACAGCCATTTTTTAATTTTAAAAAAAAATTAATATCTCTAAAAAAGCTTACCCAATTGACATAAAATATACGCTAAGGCACAATTTCAGGTATCCTCTAAGTATTTATAATTTTTATTTGGTTCCGCTATTTGCCGTTTCAGAGGAGTTAGCTGCACAAAATTGGTCACGTATAGACGGATTTTTTTTTTTTTCAAAATTTCAACATATCTTCTCGAATCATGAGTTTTTAAACAACTGCGTCATCACACCTGGACTGACAATCCAACTTTCATTGTTTACAACAAACGAAAAAGCACCTGTTGTAATCAGCGTTTTTTGGTTTGTTGTAAACAATGAAAGTTGGATTGTCAGCCCTGGTTTGATGACGCAGTCCACAGGCAGTGAGAAGGCTTTGTTTTTTAGGTGGCGTTGTTTTAAGTCGATTTTAGCAAAAAAAAAATTGAGTTTCTGAAACGAACACATAGGCCAAAAGGAGAATGAACTGAACCAAAGAATAGTCAACGAGATTGATGGATCCCCATGCAACTCTGTGGAGGGCTTTCAGTAAAGATGTAAAGACCCATTATTCTATCGTTACGTTTTCAAAAGTCATCATCAAATTATAAATAGAGAAGAACGTGTGAGTCCGTCACGGAAACAGTTTTGCATTGTTAGCACATGCCGGAACTAAAAAGTCACCTGACCATTGTTGTCTGAGCAACAATTATATTTAAATCTTTGCTGCACATACATATCTCATCAATCAATCCCAAACTGTAACTAAAGGAGAACATGTGAGTTCATCTCACGAAACAATTTGAATGTGCGAGCTTAGCAACAATATGAATTGACGCAGAGAGACGGCGGATACCACTTTTCCACAATACGAGTTTATATGTACATTTCGGCTACTAAGTAGCTACCTATATGAAGATTAATAAACTCATATTGTGGAAAAGTGGTATCCGCCGTCTCTCTGCGTACAAGTATCCACAGACAACTAAGGCCAGTGAATTAATTTTCTTTATATAATTTTTGTTTATATGAATTGAATTTGAAACTAATTATCACGCAAATTGCGCGCGGATAAAATCTTGTAAGGAAATAAATGTTATTAAAACCATTCCGGAGCAAGAGAATAGTAAAACACAAATATTCAAATACATATTTTTTTCATAAACTTTTTGTTCATTCTGGTAGACTCTGAAAGGCCAGTGTTATTCTAAAAATAATAACAAAATTATGGAAATTTAATATTATGTTATGATTCTTAAAAGGAATTATACTTAAAGAGACCCCACAGCGACTGCATACATTTAATTAAATTATCCAAATGTTAATGACGAATGATGTAAATAATTTTCAAAGAAGCAACTCGTTCGTTCTTTTTAACTTGCCGCCGCAAGTTAATTCTGTATATTGTTGTATTTTGGATCACCATTTAGAACACTAATGGACAGGCTTCCCTTTATTGTTGTAGATTATGGCTAGGTAAGACCACTGCCTACTTGATACTAAGACCATAACCTACTTAGTATCAAGTTGGCAGTGGTAAGCCCATGGCCTACAATGATAAGGGAATGGCATTGTAAGACAAATAGTTATGTAGGCTATGGTAAGACAGAAATAGTTCAAAATTTGCTAACAGATAGCGCTACTATAGTTCGTTGTTTCCGTAACACTTTTTTGGGTTGGATTTTGCATCACGCATTTTGAAGAATGACCTCTAACCTAAAAACATTGTCATGCCAAAAAATAATTTGTCACAAAAAAGATAAACACCAAGAACAGATGAAGAAAGACGCCCCCTTCATCTGTTCTTGGAAACACTTTATTCAACCGCTAGAATACTGCAATATTTGTATTTAAAATTAGAAAACAATTGTTAAGTAATTGTTAACAAATCATGTCGTAGGAAAAAAGTATTCGAACATGTGATAAAAACGGAACTTACATTAAATGAAAAAAATATGGATTTTCGCAGTGGCTACGTTCACGTCCCCGTGAATTTATGAACTCACGTTCAGTCTCTCCGATTGGCTAGAAATGTCACGTGATATATATGGGCATGGCAACTTCACAATCGTGTTAGTTGGGCCAGACATTTGGATCGCTTAAAAAATTGGAAGATGCTATTCTGAACTATGGAAGCAGCGAAGCAGAACCATTTACAGTATTACAAGAGCGCGAAAGAAAAGGATCACAGGTGTTATCGATGCTGCTTTGCACTACTTTGAAATGTTTAGAATTGTATTATCAAACACGTACCTCGCACAAAGAAATTCTCTAGAAATACTGTTGGGTTTTGCAATGATTGCAAGTCAGGAAAACGTAGTTCATAAAATTGTCGAATAAAAAATTGCTTTGTACTTTAATAAAGTATCATTTTATTTTGCTATACCATGTCAATGAATATACAAATCTATATTAATTGATACGTATATTCATTGCAGATTGTATATAGGTATGTATTTAAATAACTTGGGCCTGAAACAGTGTAAATATTTCAAATAACTTATCACATTAAGAGGTAAACATTATAAAATCAATAGTGAATTCTTGTTGTTGCTAAACTGAATCTAGTCATTCGAATTCGAGAAAGCAGCTTGCAAAAGTAAATTTAAAGGATTTTTATTGACCTTACCAACATGAACTAAATACAAACTATATTAATTATAGACGTGAAGCAAGATATTTGCACGACAGTGTGCACATTAAAATGCACGTCCACCGCTCATGTGGACATGCCTTCTTTATCACGTGACATTCCCAGCCAATCAGAGAGATGGACGTGAGTCTTCATAAGTCCACAGGAAGTGAACGTAGCCACTGCGATTAGCTTCTAATATTGGGTTGACTTCCTTTGGCCTTTGGACAACACATTTCTGTAAATATCGTTCTCCTGCCTTACGCCAAAGGCGGGGTCGACTTCCTCTGTCTTTTCTCCTGCTCCTGATGAATGGTGAGATACTTCACATACTCATTCTAGGGTTGCACTGGATAGCAAAGACGACATTTCACGTTGAAGGTGGTGATCCGACAAATTTCACGTATTTGAGCTGCTATAGTACGCTAGTTTCTGTCTGTCTTGTTTGGATACTGGAACTTTTTACTCTCGGATATTATCCATTGTTGATTTAGGAAAGTTTAGCTTGCATCCTGGCACATAGGTTCATACAGGCCCATCGTTGCATTTTGAAGTCGCTGAGCTTCTCGAATGGCGGCATATTCAGTTGTTACGACTAATAACATCTTCCATGATCTGTCTGAACGTTTTTGTTAGTGTTCTGACATTGTTTGTGAACTTATGTTATGGCAAGCAACTTTAGGTGTTAATATTCAATGATCATTATATATACCTGAATCAGAATAAACTTAAATGTTTTTTTTCATCTTTAATAGAAAAATGCAAAACTTCATCTTTTACTTGCAATAACAATGGATTTAAAACGGGAACAGCGAATGGAGAATGTATTTGCATCTGTCCCAGAGGCTTTTCCGGACGTAAATGCGAGCGAAAACAAAGAAAATGTAGGTAGGTTACAATTATATTGCGTTACAATAAATGTTTATAAGAATCTAACGAAATACGTGTTTATTTAGAATATGTAAAAATCTTAAATTTTACGGTTTAGGAAAGGATACTTAAGAGTCCAAAGATATTTTCAAAAAGATAAAGGTATTTGTACTGGTATATTTTCAAAACATTATGATAACCCGAATACTGAGCAGAGGCAACCACGAAGATCTGAGTGACTTTAATAAGTACACGTAAGAATCTTCAGAGCCGCAGGACAGCTTGAGTCCTCAGGACTTCCTGTTCTCTTCGACAGCACTCATAACGGGCACGTGGACGTCAGTCAACTTCAGACAGATTCACCTACTCTGAACATTCTCAATTTCTTTAGCAGGTTAGGTTGTCTTTGAGGACAATTCTGAATCTCAGGCAGCAAGAAACAGTCCTTCATATCTTCACTCGAAAAAAACCTTTCTGAAAATTGTTAATAGGGCTTCTATTCCTCTCCCATTTTTAAAGCAGTTAAATTAGGTTTTTAGCGCGTCTTCATCGCCATTCACCAGAACTGTGAATACACCTTCTTGCCGATGGAATTGCAAGAGAAACTGCACGTCTGTATCACGGATTCTTCCTTACTCGGTACTTGCCGCCCTCCGATTACATCAGCATCTTACAGACAGCGGTTCCTTTCCAAACCGACGTCGAACCAGACGAAATCTTGAACCTGAGGACGACATTCTGCTGTGAATACCCACCCATTGATTCCATAATTGGAATGCACCGTAGCCTATGGAACGTCTCGCATGACAAACACCTACATCTTTTTCACCATCAGTTGATTATTCTCAAAGCATGGGATTTGCTCACTTTTTTTGCAGCAGTCTGCTGTCGAGCCTGATTTCCCTTCAGTTGTTTTGTTCACCGATGAGGGGTCTTTAACTCGTGAAGCTATATTTAACATTAACAGTTCACATTGATGGTCAAGCGCTCACCAACATGTGTTCATCCATTCATGGGTTCTAATGGAGCTTTAATATCAACAAATGGACAGGTGTTGTTGGTGATAACGGCCTTGAACCTTACCTGCTACGGCTTGATCGCCTAGATGAGATGATCTTTGGTGTGGGATGGCCTATCGGATGTTCTTGGAGGAGAACAGTAGAAGAAGACAACATACAGGGTTCCGTTATTCTTGTAGTATATGAGTCGCCCATTGAGTCCGCAGAAATTCTCGTAGCACGAATTACAATAGTAGCAGCCGACAATGTTAACACGGCGGCACTTTGAGTTGCGTTGTCAACTTGGCAGTCGCAACTTCGAGCAACTCTTGTAATTTATTACAACCACTTCCGACAAGATCAAAGCAATGTTTAACGAATGAGTTGGTTGCTTTCTTACATACACAACAACAACGTACATTCGCCTTTTCTGCTTGGGTTGGGGTTCAAAATTATCTATCGATACAAGGGAGCATTATGATCCCAAGTTTATTGGCAAAAAACATTTCTAACTATGTACAGGAATAACGGACCCATACCAAAGAGTTTTATTACAAAAAACACTTCTTTTGGTTTGTTCTATATACCCTAACAGTTTGGTAAAAAGAGTTTGTGCACCTTGCATATAACAGTCGTTTAAGTACCGTATTTTAAAAATGGAAAACATAATATGGAAAATTATTATTATTACTTTGGAAACAAAACCGGTCCGTTTCAGTTGGGAGGTTCTGGACCACCCAGCGTACAGTTCAGACTTAGTACCCTCGGACCAGCACATCTTTGTCCCATGAAGCGATTTTTGGGTAGTCAGAGGTTTGAGACTGACGAGGAATTCAAATCTGCCGTGCGCCTTTGGCCATCCGACGGAGTTCTAAGAGCGGGGTATTCTGAAACTGGTGCAGCGTTGGGATAAATGCCTAAATCGTCAAGATGTCTATGTGGAAAAGTAGATACAGTGACTTCCAAAACTGTCCCAATATTAGAGAGCGCGATGTTTATCCATTCATTATTGATATTGTATACATACAATAGAGTCACCAGTGCTTTCATTTAAGAACTCAATATCTGAGCATGAAATAAGTGCAATACAAAATTTTTTCAAAAATTATTTTTTAAGTAATTAAAGAAAAACTGACAGTTTGTCACTGAGACAGTTTTGATTCCGTGTTATGAATTGAACTCATTTGTATGAACAATATTTATTTAATATTTTATGTAGCCTCCTTTGGCTTTCAACAACGCAGCAATACGTCTAGGCATGCTGTCAATTAAATTAATACCTGTTTGGGCAGAAATATTTTCCCATTCCATCTTTGTTCTTTCCCACAATTCTTGCATTTCATTTGGTTCAGTCGGATATTTGGCCATTTGTTTTTTAAATTGTTCCCACAAATGTTCTACTGGATTGAGATCTGGAGATTGTGCAGATCACTCCACAACTTCAATTTCGTTATCTTGAAACCACTGTGTGGCAAGGCATGCTCGATGTTTGGGATCGTTGTCTTGCTGGAATATAATCTCTTGTTTGTCTTGTCCATGAAAATCTTTGTCTTGTAGGGATGAAATAGTTATCCAGATTATCGCAGTACATGGCAGCGGTCATCCTGCCATCAATTCGACACATCAAACCAGTTCCTGTAAATGTCATGCAACCCCAAATCATCAGGTTGCCACCACCAAATTTAACAGTTCCGTTCACTTCCCGTTCTGTTAATCTCGCTCCTGGACGTTTCCACACTCGCAATCGACCTTCAGATCCTAATTGGTTTATTTTTGTTTCGTCGGACCATATAACTCTTTTCCAGTCATCATGGGTCCAATGTTGATGCCGTATCGCGAACTGGAGACGACTTTCTTTATGTTTCTTTGTCAGTTTAGGCTTTTTCTCTTTCACTGCAGATTTTAATCCTGATGCTTTGAAATGTCGACGAACAGTAGAGCAACTGACAATTGTTTCAGATTCAGCAATAAATCGCTGGGCCACTTTGACAGCATCTGCAGCATCCGTATTTGTTATCATCCGAATCGGTTTTCTTTTATCATTTGCAGTTACTTTTTGTGGACGACCTCCTTTCATCTTCTGTGCATTTGGTCTGCAAGATGCACGAACTGTGCGTCCAATTCCTAATCGTGACTGAATATCTCTTATAGAAAGCCCTTCATAAATAAGGGCAACAATGTTATTGCGTGTGTCTTTGGAAATAGGCTTCATTGTTGACAGTTATGCAGAACTTAGCATATTAAACTGTTGGATTAAGAAATTGTAAAAATACGTGGTTCCTGATGTTTTAATCGAACAATCCAGGCTGAAAGACGGGGTGCAAAATTGTCCCAGTGACAAATTGTCGGTTTTTCTTTAATTACATAAAAAATAATCTTTGAAAAAATTTTGTATTGCACTTATTTCATGCTCAGATATTGAGTTCTTAAATGAAAGCAATGGTGACTCTATTGTATGTATACAATATCAATAATGGACTGATGAACATCTCGCTCTCTAATATTGGGACAGTTGTGGAAGTCACTGCACTTAGTTGTTTACCTGTATGTTTTGTAATTTTCTTTGAAAAAAGTATGCTGATTTCCTCATATAAAAAATTTGATATCTCCTGGTATAAAAATCAAAACATTAAAAAAAATTGAATAAAGAAATATTATTAGGTTAGAGCTCTTGTCTGGAATAGTTGCTGGGGGGACAATTGAACGTTCTCACCAGTTCTCTTTTTATGAGTTTCAGTTAATGTTCTGTGCCATTTTTTTTTGTAAATTCCATACCTCCTTTGGTCCCCAGAAAGGATATTAGATGAAGATCTTAATGTTTAGCTTTTCATATTCTCATACAAACTGAAAAGAATGAAGAAGTCCCAGCTTTATTATTGTTATTTTCATTCGCTGCTTTTTTCCATTTAGGATAATTTTATTAAAAAATAAAAAATAATTTCCTTTTAAGCAGAGTTTCCTTATTGTAACATTTTTCCTCATGATACATTTTATTCTTTGCATTTTAGTAAAATGTGGAGGAAAATTTACGAAGAATCAGGGCATCATAACTAGTCCTAAAAATTATAACCAAGATAAGAAATGCGTCTACTGGTTTCAAGTATGTTTCAGTAAATATAAATAATCCATGCATATAATAGATTAAATATCATGAAGTTCCATAAATAAATACTGTAAGAGAAAAGTTTTATATGCTTAAGATAAAATTGAGACATCGAATTATTTGACTGGGCGTAACGAAATCGGCTCAAAATGCAGTGAGTAACTTATCTATTCAATGACTTCTTTACTGTCTTTAACAATATGTAACCATCATTTTTGAAACCTTACTTCGTTGCTAAATTAGCTAAATGTATAGAGATATTCCTATAAAAAGCCCAAGCAAAATATCTGAAAATTCAGAGATATCGTCAACAGAATGAGTTGAATTTCAATTGCTCTCAAAAATAAACAAAGCGATAAGGGCTTTTTTCCAAATTTTTATTTTTGGATCGGACATTGTATCAACTTCTCCTTAGGCTGTTATGAAGTCAAAATGCCTATATGAAGTCGATATGAAGTCAATATGCCTTCATATCAGCGTAAGGAGAAGTTGATACTGGTGTCCGATACATATTGATGAAGGCTACTTAGAAGCCGAAATGTATATGTCGCGGACACATAGCGTAATTGGACACTTCGGGAAATGTCCAGACACTTCGCGAAGTGTCCAGTTGCATTGGACTCATACTGTAATTAGGTAGAATTACAGTATCTGTCTGGACACTTCATGAAGTGTCTACAGCAGGTCAGACCGATACAGTAACGATGTCAAATCCCGGGCAGGAATATTTTAGCTATCGCAATGACAAAAAACTGTTTTAATATTTGCCATATTATAAATAACTGAAATTTAAAATTTTTTATACGAATTTATTTTATATATTATTTTCAAAAAAATGGTTTAGTTATTAGTCATAAATATCAACAATTTTTTGCAATGATTATTTTAGTTTTTATAAAATTGAAGAAATGTAATTGTATAAATAAATATTAATGCCAAGTAAAACTTTTTGAATGGTTATGGTATGCATTTCTTGTAATATATTCGGTTTTACCTTGTGAAATAGATGACAATCTCAAAAACAAAATTCTATGTGAAAAATTTAATAACCGGAAACTGAAATGATTATTTAAAGAAATTGAAGCAAGAAGAAGGAATCATAAACAATTTATGGTGAATATTATAAGATAATAATGAATATTAATTCTAAAAAAAGTAATAAAATGGATAAAAATAAATACAATAAATAAAAGGAAACACAAATTTCATTTTTCTTTATTTAATATTTATTTTCATTCTAAACAAAATGAATTTGGGCTGATTTACAAAACAGTATTTGTGGATGAAACCTATAATATCAAAATTAATTAAAAGTCTTTCAGTATTAAGGCACGGCATACTACCTTGGCATCTACTGCATTGCCTACCGTCCTTTTTACATATACATCTTTTTATTGAGCAATAATTTTTAGACGATTTGCAAGAACCCTTGCCCTCCGCAATTTTGTTTAACAGCTTCTCGCAATGTCAATTCCTTCGTAAAGGCTTTAACATTCCTCGTTTACGGCACCACATGAGAGTACAACAGCAATCGAGATTTAGAAATTGCCCACATTGGCGGTAGGAGATTGTATACTTTTAGCAAGTCCAAAGGTTGACAGGGAGCCAGTCGATCCACAAAATCTCGTAGGTGTTGTGACCACTGAAAAAAATGGTTTATATCAAATAAGATGCAAACATAGAATTGTAAAAGGTTGGTTCGAAATCGGGAATATCAAGAAGGCTGGTTTAACTTTTTTAAACGAAAAGGAAATTAACTTTACGAAGGAATTGACATTGCGAGAAGCTGTTAAACAAAGTTGCGGAGAGCAAGGATAATTTAAGTGTTCTAGCAAATCGTCTAAAAAATATTGCTCAATTAAAAGATGTATATGTAAAAAGGACGGTAGGCAATGATAGTCGAAATCGGTTCAAAGGCACCTACTTTGTGTGGACCCATTATGGTTCATTGGAAATTTCAATGCTAAAATATGGCATGTAATATATCAAACGACTTGGAATGATGTGCCATGAATGAATATAACCTAAAATTATTGATAGTCGAAATCGGTTCAAAGGCACCTGCTTTTCGTGGACCCATTATGGTTCATTGGAACTTTCAATGCAAAAATATGGCATGTAATATATCAAACGACTTGGAATGATGTGTCAAGAATGAACACAACGTAAAATTAATGACAGTCGAAATTTGTTCCAAGGCAGCTGGTTTCATGGAACCATAATGGTTCATTAGAACTTACAATGCGAAAATATGGTATTATATCAAACGACTTGGAGTGATGTGTCATGAATGAATATAACGTAAAATTAATGGTAGTCGAAATTGGTTCCAAGGAACCTGGTTTAGTGGAACCATTATGGTTCTTCAGAACTTTCAATGCTAAAATATGGCATGCAATATATATTAAACAACTTGCAATGACGTATCATGAATGAATATAACGTAAAATTAATGATAATTGAAAATGGTTCCATCATTCGTGTTTTAATGATACCATTATGAAACTATTGGAAACTTTCACTGCTAAGATATGGCATGTAACTACTCACGCCTTATATTATCAGTAGTTAGTTTGTGTTAGGCAAATTTTAACAATAGCTAGCAGCTAATCATTCCTTCAATGGTACTTGCTTACGTCGAAAAGCGTTGGCAATTGTTTATGAAGAAAGAATAGACCCTCACACAAAACGCTTCAACAATTAACGCTTATTTCATTAAATAGGAAGCTTACAAATTAAAGGATTCGTATATGTTCTAATCAATAGGGAATTGATACTTTCTTTATTTAACTTTTCAAGTAGTTTTAATCAGTTTGAACTATACATTTCCCTTAGTAGTTCGCCTGTATAATTCTTAACAACGAAAGGCTTTTTTAGAAATCAAGTGCTTTCCTTTTCGTTCTTGAATGCTTTAAAATCCTATCGGTCCTGGGGATTTCGGTTGCCTGACTTGTTTAGAATTAATATTCAATATTATCTTATAATATTCACATTAAATTGTTTATGCTTCCTTCTTCTTGCTTCAATTTCTTTGAATAATCATTTCAGTTTCTGTTTATTAAATTTTTCACTTAGAATTTTGTTTTTGAGATTGTCATCAAATCGAATATATTACAAGAAATTTATACCATAACCATTCAAAAAGTTTTACTTGGCATTAATATTTATTTATACAATTACATTTTTTTAATTTTATAAAAACTAAAATAATCATTGCAAAAAATTGTTGAAATTTATGACTAATAACTAAACCATTTTTTTGAAAATAATATATAAAATAAATTCGTATAAAAAATTTTAAATTTCAGTTATTTATAATATGGCAAATATTAAAACAGTTTTTTTGTCATTGCGATAGCTAAAATATTCCTGCACGGGATTTGACATCGTTACTGTATCGGTCTGACCTGCTGTAAACACTTCATGAAGTGTCTAGACACTTCGCGATGTGTCCAGACAGATACTGTAATTCTACCTAATTACAGTATGAGTCCAATGCAACTGGACACTTCGCGAAGTGTCTGGACATTTCACGAAGTGTCCAATTAGGCTATGTGTCTGCGACATATACATTTATGGTATATAAAACTCTTTTTGGTGGACAAGTGGTTTTCCTCCTTCATCTCTACATATTGGTAACGCTTGCGCATGCGCAGTTAAACATAATTTAGTAAAAATGCTCATATTTCATCAAATATTAATATTTTTATATTTTGATTGAAGGATGTCCTCTCTACTGTAATTTGTGGAAATTTATCGTTTTATTTATAGGCACCCAAAGGAAAACGTGTGGCAATTCAGTTCGACAGATTTAATTTGTTACCAAGAAATAAATATGATGAATGCGAAGACGAATATTTATCCATTCGCTCCATTGGAATCTATAGCGATTATCCAGGCCGAAGGTATTTGGAAAGATCCATATGCACTGATTAACAAAGTGAAGAAAGGGAATCTTTTAAGTCAATCCCTAATTTATGCAATTAAGAAAATAAATACATAAGGTCTGAAATACAGGCATTCACATAATTCAATAACCCTTTACCCATTTAAAACAGCTACCTCCAGGGCACATCTAATAGATATTCAATATCCAAGTATTGGATGATTTAATAATTGCTTAGAGATGTCTACTAGAAATCCCTTGGACCTCCCGCGTCCCTTTTTCTTATAAATAGGTATCCAATAGGTATATAATGGGTTGTTTTTCACATTGTCATGTATAAGAAGCGTTCAAAGAGAAACGAGCCATAGTCTGGAGTGTTGAAACCGGTGACAGAATGGTGATATCGTTGCGTGTGTAACAAAGAGTGGTTCCGACAAGAGCTCGGAAGTTCACGTCGCTAGAGGGTGACGGTGGAAGTCACGTGACTATACAAAGGAAGCAAAAACAAGCGTCAATCGTCCAAAGGTCATTCGCGTTGTATACGCAGTGAATAAGTGAAATGGTGGCGTCAAAAGAAGACCAAAGAGGTGTGGTTCGTTTTCTGACAGAATGTCACAAGTGTACGGTGAACACTGCATGTCCCTTGCAAGGGTCAAGGCATGGCACAAGCGGTTCAGGAAAGGACGGGTGTCTTTAGCCGATGATGCACGGTCTGGAACACCAAACCGCATTAACGATGACATCGTCCAGCTGGTTGCTGGACTCGTTACCCAGGACCGCCGAGTTACAGTGAAAGCCGTAGCCGCCGAGGTCGGATTGAGCGTCGGAAGTGTTCACACCATCATAACGGAAAGACTGAACTGGCGCAAAGTGTGCGCCCAATGGGTGCCCCACAGTCTTCAACCACAACAGGAAGCATGTCGAAATGACCAGGCAAGCTCACCCGTGGGGTCATTCTGCTCCACGACCATGCAAGACCTCATACGGCCAACACAATCATGGCACTCTTAAAGATATTCAAGTAGGTGGTTCTCGGTCACCCTCCATACAGTCCAGACCTCTCTCCCTGCGATTGCGCCATTTTTGGTCCCCTAAAAAAGGCTCTCAGGGGCAAACGATTCACCTCGGACGACGACGTCAAGCAGGTACGCGCGGAACTGGCTCGCAACGCAGCCCCGGAAATTTTACGAGGCAGCCATTCACCGCCTTGTGTCGCAGTGGGACAAGTGCCTCAACAGCAAGGGCCAATACTTCTGATATACAGGTACTGGTTTCTGTTTCTAGGCCTCCGGCTCGTTTCTTTTTGAACCCTCCTTATATATATTCTCATGTTAATTAAAATATCAGTCAGTGCCATTTAAAATAATTACTTAACAACTACTTAAGATTAAATGTGCAATGCAATTAATAATTCCTTATTCGATCAGTCGATTAGCACATGAACAATGCGATGTGAAGCCTGATGGCTAAATACCGAAGCCCCATATAAGTCATATTAAAATGTATGCGCTAATTAGATTTTGATTTATTTATGCGACCATTATCCAAAGCAGGATATTTTTTGGACATTTAACGCCATTTCTAATGGATATTACATTTTAGACTTTGATATTATCGCACGATTGCATTATTTCCTTGTCCATTGCCATTTAGTATATGTTGTCTGGGTTTAAATTTTAATTACATATTGGCGACAAAGAAAAATGCATACCATGAAGGGATGATGCCATATCGCTGAGATTTGGGTAACCCCCCCCCCCCCCACCCTTTTACACGATGCAAGCCTGAATTCTGGCATGCATTCAATCACATAGAAGACGAAAGTCATTTGAGAAATGTCATTCTACAGAGGTCTTTAGGGATCTATGAAAACGAACTAAACACGTCCGTGACCAGCTGAGAGTCCTTTCCGACACCAGCGATTGTACTCAATCTGATAGCCCTGCATCTGGACTATCGCCCTGCAGCGGAGTTTCCATTGAAGAAGGCTTGCATATCACCCATATCAATCTTCAACCACTCCTGAGAGATTTTGTGCCCTTTTCAATAACCCAAAGGCACAAAAGTCCATAGGTGAGTTGTCTGGGAACTTCATTGGTATCTCTGAAAGGGTATGGAATGGATTCCCGTTTCTCGCTTCATGCGTTGAAGAAACTGCTGCGTCGACGCTGATGTATGGCTTGATGCCTTCTCCTGGTGTACCCACGTCTGCCCCGTACATAGCTGGGATATCCCGGGTAAATATAGGTGTTAGAACGTTAGCCTGGTAGTAGGTGGAGTTAATTTTGGTCTTTCTATCTACCTTGTGCAGTGTCAGTTTACCGTTGTACCCATAACCGGCAACAAATTTTTTTTTTTTCGCCCTACAAATCGGCAGGCGCATATGCAAATCGTTTTCATAGATCCCTAACAACTCTGTATGCTCGTTTTACATATAGGCGAGAGTTCTACATTGTAGGCGGTTGAAAGGCACGAATTGGAAGGGAAGTTGACGGACATGCTGTAGAGCATTTTGAGTTACACGAGCTGCATGTGGACATTATCTTGCTGGCACAGCACGTCTCCCATCTCATCCAATAAAGGAATTAGGACGGGCTGGCTGATGATCTGGATGCAGCATTCAATGTCACTTCCATAGACACCAAACGTGAGCAACTATTGAAAGACACAGCACTCCACACATTTGCTCCGGAGTCAGCCAAGTTTATTGAAGGCATATACACGATGGAATGCGCCTCTCACTTCAACGGAACGTATACAAGTGCCGATACATATCCGGACAGATCAAATACATATCGATCCTTGCTGACCATTTACACAATATAGACATGGCCATTGTTTTTCCTGGACATAATGGCATATACCAGTACAACAGTGCGACTTCTCATACAGCTGGAATTGCACTTGAGTGGCTAGTAGAGCATGAAAAAGAATTAATGTACTTCCCTGGCCTCCAAATTCCTCGGACTTAAACCCAGTCGAGCATGTATGGGGTCATCGCGATCGGGTTATTCGCTTCATGGATGCTCCATCTCGCACCCTCCAACAGCTGTCAATTGAATTGCAGTAAGCATGGCTCAATATCCCTGTGAACACTTTCTAACACCTCACTGGGTCTCTCTCAGCTCGTCTAGCCGCTGTCCGAGTTGCACATGATGTCGTTTCGTATATTAACAGGTGCTCACGTTAATGTGACGCGACTGTTTAGATATTTAGATAATAAAGATTTACTTTTTAATAAATATGATCTCGAAAATTAAACTCGAATTTTTTTTACAGGTTATGCGGAACAGAGCTCAAATCAAGATGGTTTCGTTCAAAATATGAAGATGTTATTCTTATTTATAAGACGGCAACAAAGAAGTCGAGCACAAGCCAATTTCATGGAAATTATTTCATCACTGTCTGAATATGAATAATTGTTAAAACTGCGGAGAAAAATCTAGAGTTTAAAATTCTCAAAAAAATGAAATGTGTGAAATTTTAGTGATTTCAAATGACCTGCCTCGAATTATTTTGTGTTTGATTCTTTCTCACCAGTGGATATGTTATTGTATGTATTTACTAAAAACGTCCTGTATTCTTTTTTTGAGAGAATAATATTAAAACAACTATTTAACATGATGTTGAAAAAGTTTTGCTTTCATTAAATATTCAAATTATTTTTAATTTTTCTGTTAATATTGGAAATTGTCTAAAAACTGAAATAATTATTTCTTTTATATCCTGTTTGTTTTAGCACAAAACCAGCCCATCCACAGAGTACAAAGGCAGCTGCTGAATTTCACTTTTAAGTGCGGAAATCTCATTAACGGTTTGTTATTCGAACCAGGTTTATATGAACATCTCGCTGTGGGCAAAAATCACCACCAGAAGTTTATGACACCTTGTATACATGATGTTGTTAAATTTCATGTCAAAATAATAGGGGTGATGGAATATGCGATTCTAAGCAAAAAAGTTCATATGAGCATGGTGTCGAATTTGAACGATAACTGAGATATGAAAAGAAATAAAATGCCCCATTAAGATCAACAAGTTAATAACTCACTTCCTAAAATACCTAGGATAATGAAGTTTGAAGAAATAATAGGGTATACATAAAACTGTGTATACCATTAAAATTTGAAGAATTCCAACGAGTAGTTTCAGAGTTAGGCACTCAACATCCTAACACGTGCTCACTGGTGAGTACTAACCACCACGTGTTACGATGTTGACTATCTAACTCGGAAACTATTCGTTGGAATTCGATCAAATTTTAACGGTATACACAATTTCATGTACCCTATTATTCGCCCAAATTTCATCATTGTAGAAAGTGAGTTATTAACATTTTGATCTTAGTGGCGGCATTTTTATTTCTGTTCATATCTCAGTTATCGTTCAAATTCGGACCCATGTTCATATGAACTTTTTTGCTTAGAATCGCATATTCCATCACCCCTATCATTTCGGTCATGAAATTTAACAACACCCTGTATATTCCTTAACTCAGCATGGTCGTGGTTTACTTTTTAATATGTTGTATTAAGGCCGGTTCCCATAGCTCCGATTTTAAGTGCGATCATGCGATAATCGCACTTGACTGAGTCGAGCCTATGGAAACCGATTTTCTTATGCCCGATTTCTAGCTCCGATTCGTATGCCCGACTGAAATCGCGACTACAAATCGTCAGTCGCAGTAGTTTGAACTACAAACTTTTCTAAGTGCGATCCCGCGATTTCGGTCACGTGGATCACTGTATTGGATCGATCTATTTGGAACTGTGAAGAGAACCCATCTGTGAATGCTTATATGGCGATGAAAATGTGATTTTCGTAACTCGCAAAATGTTATTAATTAATGAATGTTGAGGAAGTCATATAATTTATATAAAAGAATTGTTTTTATACATAAAAAAATTATCGAAATAAGCAAAATTTATTTACCCATAATCGATCAGACATTATTCAGAATTACAAATTTAAAATTCAATTAACCAAAAAGAGACATTGAGATAGTATTGGTTATAAATATTAGTAAAATATAATATCAGTTGAAGTTTTTAAACGCATTATTTTACTAATCAATATTCTAATTTTTAAGAAATAACAAAATTGATATTCTATACAAAATATTAAAATATTTATAAAATGTCTAGAAAATTTGGATTCGATCAGAAACCAATACAAATATTTTCGAAATATATAATTAAATGTGTAAATATTTAGTTATTTTAAAAAATTCCACCTCACAAGGGTTTTTGTATTAGGACGAAAGTTAAGTTAGTTTATTGGAATTAAAAAAAAAACCCTTTTATTGTAAAGAGGACTTTTTTAAATAACTATCTATATACAGTGCAATACAACATGAGTAAAACAATGAATCTAAAATGTGTAACTAAAATCTTTATTTAAATTGCATCAAAATGTTTTTATCAAAAATAAATTCATAATAAATCTAAATGATATAGTAAGCTAGAGGAACACACCAGCATATAAAAATTTATAATTATTTCATGACTGTAATTCCACGATTTTCAATTTTGATAAAAAAATTGATGCAATTTGAAAATTAAATTTTTAATTACACATTTTAAGGATTAATTAGTTATAAATTTGAAAATATTTTTAATTTGAATCCTTTTCTTGATTCCATAGAAGATTCTATTTTAAATATTTTATTTTATAAAAAATTGTTATCTATTTTGTTTTGTTTTTTTTGTTTTTTTTTGCCGTGTAGAAATATTGAATTTTATACTTGTGAACTTTTATAATTATTCATTTTGGGTGACCTTTTTAATTATCTCAACAAGGTATAATATATAAAATAAAACATTAGAAAAGCTTAATTCTTTTTTGTGAAATAAATGAATTTTTAAATTTATCAGAGCCAAAGCCAGCTAGTCAGGGACTTTGTCAGCTCTGTTCCAGCTCTCTCGTTAGCCACGTGCTCCAGCAAATGAGGGGGGGGGGGGGATTCATGGAATCGTCGGTGTG
>JAHWFO010108876.1:722709-742546 GCA_023313115.1 Rhysida immarginata
CAATGTATTACTTTTCATCCCAGAGGCATTCTCTCTCGGTGGTCACGATAAACCACGACCTACTGGACATAAACGACTTTTTCATTTGCTGATTTTCATTGTTGTTTCAGGCAGACAATAATGTTTAATATTTCCCATGTACTATCACCCTCTATCGGGAGATTTCAAACATTTTTTTTATCTGAAACAGTCATTCGGAATGCAGTTATATAATTTTTATTCACAGAAAAAATTCTGATAAAAATATTAATTCTCAATATTTAGATGAAAAATAAAAAAGGAAATTAATACAATGACGTATTTGTAAAATTAGTAACATAGCCTACAATGATAGAGCATTGTAGGCTATGATTAGAAATGTCATATCATCTTGAATATTGTTAAAAAAAATTAATTTAATAATTTTTGTAAAAATAAAATGAGAACAGTTTATTTAAAAGAATATTTATTATTCTATTCAGGTAGGGAGATTAAAGCTTGAAATCTCCCGATAGAGGGTGATAGTACACGGGAAATTTTAAACATTTTTGTCTGCCTGAAACAACAATGGAAATCATGGAGAAGAAGACTGGAAAATGAAATCCAGGAGCACTGAAGGGATGAAAGTCAGGATGTTAGCCTGACAAACATTATGAAAGACCAGGATTGTTTAATCCGGTGTTGCACGCGGGGAAACTTACTCAGCAGTACATTGTGGACGCTTTTTGTAAGTTGAAGGAGACCGGCTACATTGTGTGAAAGAAAATCAGAAGACTTTGAGAGTGGAGGCTTACCCCCGTATTCAGAATGAGCGCTCATACTATTGCGCTTATTCAAACCATTGTTGAGAACGAATTCAACAATATGAAATTTGTATTCAACAATGATCCTGAGCAAGAGAGCTCATTCTGAATACCGGCCTTACCACTTGGCTTAATGGATTTCGTTCACAATCAGGCTGACAACTTTAATACCAAAGCAGGAAAAGTCTGTGTTCTACCTAAGTCATATACCGTGAGCAAACGCGCATTGCAGCAAAACTACCAGAATGCAATAGCTATGGTGGCCAAGTTCAGGAAATTAGATCACTTCGTCACATACATATGCAATCCAAATTCGACTGAAATGACAGAACAGCTGGCTCCGTACGAAATTTCGTTGCATAGACCCGACATCTTCGCGATAGACTCGAGTCTTTGGTTGAAATTGAGGGCATTTGTCGACGACCAGACTAAAAACTCGGTGCTGGGAAAGGTGATGTTATGGACGAACGTCACTGAGCTCCAGAAAAGAGATAATGAATTAGTTAAGACAAACCAATTATTCTCAAAGGCAATTATTTGCATGCATCCATTTCTTCCAAGAATACCTATAATTCTCAAAACATAAATTTCACAGGCTGTAAGCCTGCCTGCCATGCTTCTAGTGTAAACGTATTTCTTGTTTAGGGTTTCAGAAATGAAAATCTGAATGGGCTCCTTCTTTAATTGTTTTAAATGACCATGTTTTCATAGACGTTTTCCTCATGGCATATAGTATGGATGTTTTCATGGCACTGATATTTCATGATTTCAATGTAAAAACAAAATGTAATTTAAAGTGTTAAAATATTTATAAAAAGCATTTTAAGAAAAATGTAGAGAAAAAGGTGATATTGTTAAATTGCCCTCCAGCTTAATAAATCAGCTATGAATGCCATCTAGAAAATGTGTATATCCAATAAAGCAAATAACTAGTAGCAAAATTTAAGATTTACTTAGATATCGCTTCCTGTCGATTCATGATAGAACCGTACTATCAACGCATGATAGTGACGAAAGTTTTTCTTGTGGGAAAAAACTATTTTTTTATAATTATTATAGAAATCTGCAAAAGAGACTGCGGTTATAATATACAGAGTGATCCAAAAGTAGTGCACATTGAAGTAATAATAAAAACCAGCCGACATTAAGTAATACTATTTAATGCTATTTGATCTAGTATTTCCACGACACATGTATATTTTTACAACATGTGCTCAAAATTTAAAAGTTTCAAAGTAGCCGATGACACTTTTCAACTTTACACTGTTAATAGAAATCGAAGTTGGATGTGCGCGATTTTTGGATCACCCTGTGTAATGTTCCGTCTTTGACATACTGAAGGTAAACTCACGTAAGCTTTTTTCCTTAGACCCTATTATTAGCCGTTTTCACGTTGACGAGACTTGAAAACTGGCGGTGTTCTAGACAGATTGAAAACGAGACTGAGAATTGAAAGGGTACTAATGTTTCTTCACTGCATTTTAACTCGGAATATTTCACTCAATTACTTGATGATTAAAATTACTTAAAAAGGGGGCTATTCCAAGTAAATTTGTTTTGCGAAATAGACCAATTAAAACTAAAACTAAAGAAATATCACATCAAGAATTTCATAAATTTTATTCTTTGCTTTCATAATTTATTTCGTTAATAATATAAAAATTTGATATAATTTATACTGAATATAAATTATAAATTTTAACATATACCTTTTATATAATAAATTTTATTAATTGAAATTAATTAAAATTATATTGGCATGTTCGTAAAAATGCTTATGTGATCGATTTGTTCAGACATCCGGCCATCTGTAGAAACAATTCTAATAATGCATTGCGTTCCAATGCGGAGAGTGGGTATAGTATTGTGTATACTATAGTGTATAGTAAAGAGATGAAAAAAACGTATCATCCTCGCATTGGGGAAAACGCGTGCTGTGCACTTCGTTTCGGCTCCGCTCATGCTCTATACGTTGTTGGGATGGTGCGCGTGCGGCATGCACGTGATAGACGATTATAGGAAGGGGAGATCGGAGCTGATTGTCTAAAAGGATTTCTTTATTTGTAGAGAGCTCATTATTTGTACGATAACTTGAAAAGGACCCAACTTTTTCACATTTTTTTTCGCCAATCAATAAATATTGGATGGAGCATGAAAAAGTTCAAAGGTGAGATACACGGAATAGGCACAACAGCAGTGCTCTAATGGTACCATTCTGATTACCCCTTTTAAATATTCAATTTTAAGAAACAGCATGTAATATATCAAACATTCGTAATGTACACTGTCATGAATAAATACAGGGTAGGCCGTAAGTCGCGCACCAAAGCATTTAAAACAATTCTGATAATAATAAACGTTATTTTATTAAAACCAAGCTTAACTAATGAACTAAGAAACACGTTGCTGGTACAATCACAAATGCTCATAATGCTCGCCATTTGCTGATTTTACATTGTTTCACATCACACTTATGGTGCGACTTACGGCCCACCCTGTATATCGAGTAATTAATGATGGTCGAAATTGATTTAGAAGTAGGTAATTGGGATGGGTTCTAATTGTAAAATCAATAGGTCTTAGAATGGGACTTTCAATGCTAAGATATGGCATGTAAAATAGATCTAACAACTCCTAATCAGTTTTTAGGCCTATTGTTATCCATAGTTAATTGCTATCATAGCTTATTTCTGATAGACATATTGTTATCAATAGCTAATTACTAGTAGCTAATCGCTCGCTTCAATATTTATTAAACTCTTTTAAAATGCAAGTTAGTGTCCATGGCTGATGTCTCGTTGTTGTAACACGAAAATATGCTCCTTTTATCCGCCATGGCCGTAAAATTTTTCTTGTTTTTATTAAATTTTTTTTTATTTTCATCTTTTGCTTTTATTATTTGTTATATTTTTATATTAATATGTCAAGATCAATCAATTAATGGATCTTAATAATAGTTTAGATATATCTGTGTGCAGGTGAAGTAATCTGATCATGTTTATTGCAATCCATGCAATGAAAATAATAACACCTCATTTAACAAAAAGCCAAGTGAGCTGGTTTAAGGATCCCTTTCCTAAAAACCAAGTTATGACCACCCCTAAGAAAAAAAAAACTAAATATGACCAAATTGAGAGAATAAATAAATTCAACTATTTAGGATAAAGAAGCAATAGCTTGAATCAATAAGATGAAAACGGCCTATTTCCTCACCAAAGTCAAGTTTTCCTATCAACCCTAAATTTTCGGCACCACATAGCAGTGATATATCCAGAAGCAATTTATGCGGCAGAATGTCTGACCCTGAACAAAAATTGTTAACGCAAGAACTGGAAGTAGCTGAAAGAAAAATAGTAAGAAAAATATTGGGGCCAATTAAAAACGGAGAACATTAAGGAATAAGCCCAAGAATGAAATATACCCACAAATTGAAAAAATTACGGTTAATTTGTTCTACGTGACCAAGGTTGGCAGTGCGGTGGAGGGCTGTTCGTTTTGCCTTTTTCCATACCTGTTTTCGCGTACTCTTTCTACTCTCGGCGCTTCACGCCTCACATAACTCTCTGCCCTGCGGGCCTCATTGGTCACTGTTTTCAGTTACTCACTGTTTACTACACCCACGTCCCCCTCCGGGGGCAAGTTAACGATAATACCCCAAGCTGTTTTGGTCACAGGGGGGCAACAGGTTGGTTTCCCAAAAAGACTGAGGAAGCCAAGACTTAGCGAAAAATGGTAGGTTAGGTCCTCCTAACACAAAACGAACAACCCTTCACCACACCCCAAGCCTTAGTCACATAGTGCAAACTAACCAAAATTACTGATACCATTTAGAAAAACGAGAATAACCTTTTATGAACATCTTGAAAAAATAAACCCCGTTATGCTCACAATATATGTCAAAATTGAAAGAATTACAAATTTCGCAAGCAGACATACAAAAACCTAGACCACTTAAAACCAAGTTGGAACAATCGGAAAAAAAAAACCCGGCGCAATTTAAACTCACAAAAGGAAGGAGAAACATTTGAAAAGAACGTAGCTCATAGCGGCTTATTCTACTAAAAAAATCATATGACAAATTAATTTGAAATAAAGGAAATTATGATTTATCTTCTGAAAATTGTAATTTGCATCCTGAAAACAATAAATCAACAGTTTCCAGATTTCCCCCAGCCGCTTGAGACTAGGAATCTAACAATTTCTGTTACATCCTTCAATGATATTTATGGTATTGCATTTAAAAACTGACTGAATATGAATTCATTCCTAACGCCCTGCTCAAATTCACCCCTCAGCCTCGTTTACGAACAAGCACGAGCGCAGTCATAATCTCGCGCTTTCTCGTTTGAAAAAGACTAATGCCCATATTCAGAATGAGCGCTCATGCTCTTGCTCAAGACCATTGTTAAATGCAAATTCCATATGTAGTTGGCAATTGAGTGCTCTTGCTCTTGCTCATTGAGTGTTCTGTCCTTAGACCGATCCAGTATACTTGGCAATTATTTACTTTACCATTCCCTTTGCCATTGCCTTCCTATGTTAACGACTGCTGTAAGATGTCAATAGTAGCCGGGACCGACAGCTTAACGAGCCCTCCGAAGCACGGGGGGGGGGGGGTAAGATCTGGTGTCACTAATAGTCACCCATCATCCAGTGACTAGCCTAATTGTTGTTTGTCAAACTTAATGCTTTTCTTTAATTCGGCCCCCCGTTGTTTTTCGTGATATAGCCCCCGGGAATTTGTATCAACATTTTGGTTTCATCATTTTATTTGGCAGTGAATGCAGTCGTAGTCGTAGCCGTGGTTTCCGTAGTAGAAGCCGTTCTGCCCATAGTAGAGGCAGTGTGCGAGGGAGCCCAGAGAGCGATTATACCTACGATCAGCAGTAACGAAGAGGGAGAAAAGGAGGAAATTATAGATAACAATTCAGAATCGGAAGATGCCCTTAACCTGAACAGAATGCCTGAAAACATGGACGCTAATTGCATCTTCAGCGATTTTATCAATAGAAAATAAGAATCGGAGTAAAAAATAGGTATAATGCCAAGGGAGGCAAATGTGAGCTCATAGTGATTGTGCCGCCAGTAAGATATTATTCTGTTATTTCTGCCATTAAAAAAAACAAGAGAGGCAACTGAAATGCCCAGGACCGATAGGATTTTAAGGAATTCGAGGATAAAGAGGAAAACATTTGTTTTCTAAAGAAGCTTTTCATTTTAGGATTAGATGAAGTTCCTTAGGAAGTCTCTGGTTGCTAAGAAAAGGCATACTTCTAAAAGAAAAATGTACTTCAAATTGATTAAAGATATCCGAAAGGTTAAACAAAGAGATCAGTAATTCTCTATATATACGAACACATAAGAGTCCTTTAATTTGTAAGCATTCCTATTTAATGAAATGAGCGTCAATTGTTGAAGCATTCTGTATAAGGGTATATTTATTATTTTTTCATAATCTACTGCTAAAGCGTTTCTACGTAAGCATGTACTTTTGAAGCGAGCGATTAGCTATTGGCCACTGATAACAATTTGCCTAACAGAAATGAGCTATTGATAATGTAAGGCGTAAGTAATAATATGCCATATCTTACAACACTTACCATTGAACTAATTTAGACCAGCATTAATTATTTTACGTCATATTCATTCAGGACACGTCATTCCAAGATGTAATTTTGATATATTATATACCACATCTGAAATTAAAGGTTTCCAACGGACCCTAATGGAACATTAAACCACGTACCTTTGAACCAATTTCGACTGCCATTAATTTTACGTTATATTCATTCATGACACGTCATGGCAAGTTGTTTGATATATTTCATGCCATATCTTAGCATTGAAGATTTTCAATGGTACCATTACAACACGTACAATTGAACCAATTTTGGCTGATTTTGACCATCAAGGAAGACCATTATGTTTCTTCACCTCTTCACAAGCCTTCTCTCCGCCTTAGCTATCGAATGGCAAAGAGAGAAATGCATTGATTAATGCACAGACCTGGAACTGTATAGTGAAAAACGTGGTCCCCTCTATTATTTGTGACGTTTTGAACCGGAAATAGTTCACCGATTTTGGGAACTAGTGGGGTCGGAATTGTTCCTAACATTTTTTCCATTAATACATATATGCCTTTAACTCCAATTTTCATTTATTAATTTCGAAAAACTTGGAGCATTGACCCTAAAATGTTCAATGATTGTTGACCCTAAAATCTCCAGTTGAAGTTGTCCAGTTGGCTGGCGTGCAGTTCACTGTCGTCCAGATGTGACGTATTCCTTTCTGTGTACATCTCGTAAACATTGGTTTCACATTACTGTAGATGAACGCAGGATGCGGCAATGAAACGAGCGATTTGGTAATCCTAGAAATAGCAAATTGTGTGAGGAAGAAAAAAACGATATTGTTGACATCTAGAAGACAAAACTTAGCATTTACTCTGGTCATGATGTTTAGTTGAGATGGAGTCCTGAACCGGTGAAAAACGTTCGTTCGCTGTGAAGGCTTTTACAAAAACAATGGCAGTTATGTGACCGTGAGGGCGTAAATCCTGCTCATTTTTAATCGCGCAGATAATCGATCAGTTCCTTCTACTTATGAAATCAAAACGTGAAAGAACAACTTTTAGAAAGCGGGTAGATGTAATGTCAAACTTCATTTGTATGTGTGGAAAATGGGGGACACTTGCATAACGAGTGATTCATTACAATTAATTGAACATTCTCTGACGTGAAATGCATGTGCACGATGTTACTAAGCATTCATCACAAATTCTAAGTATTGCGCTTTCATTTTGTATTTGTTATATGTTAATTTCAATAAATTCGTATCTGCCTGAATGCTCATACATTTTTAAATTCGTCCGTTTCATTGCCACACTCTGTTCATTTTCTCCAGAACATGGTGAAAATTCGTGTAACATCTATTACCTGTTAGTTTAATTGATATAATTAAATGATGTTGAAAGATTGAATACAACTGAAAATTTCACAACTTTTCCTTCCTTTGCCAAATACATTATCAATCCTTCATTATTATTATTATTATTATTTAATTTAATTTATTTATTTTTAATCCAATACGTCTATCCAGGGCCTGTATGGCCTGAGGCTGACGAGTTGGGTTCCTGGATGAACCTGGATTAACGACTGCTGTATGATGGTCACAGCACCCGGGGGGGGGGGGGGTGAAGATCGTAAGCCACTGATGGTCGCCCATCCAGTGACTAGCCATGCCTGATGTTGCTTAACTTCATAGAAGTTGTTTCAGTGAAAGCCCACCAGGCCACAGCCTCCTCCTTTATTATTATTATTTTTATTATTATTTATTTCTTTTTCTCTCATCATCATTTGAAGGTGAATATAAAATGTGAGGTTTCTATTAGAGTTACTAATTTCATATAGAATTGTATTTATAGTTCGTATAACATAAATGCATGAAAATTTTTCATTATCTTCCTGTAAAAACATTATGACCCTTTCCCCACCCTAGAAAGTGGTGTATCCTCATCGTTCAGCCAATACTTCTTAGTTAAGGTGCTAAACATTAACTTCAATAACTCCTCTGAATTGCCTCTTTCTGCTGCACCACTTGCGTTTTCCATCTTTACTTGGCATAGGAATACACTTTATTCTTTTATATTCTCTCTCCGATTTATAACCAAGCCAAACGGCGCTCAGTCCTAATAGAGCCATGAAAATGGCTTGACCTTTAAGTAAATGCATAATTAATAGAACATAAAGGCTTGTTTGTTTTATTACTCTAAATCAGGAGATAATTCAGTTAAACTGAATGTATCATGCAAAATATAATAAGCACCAAGAGAAATTAGAATGTTATTCTTTGCTTATATTTTTAATCATTCATCTACAAAAATGTAATAAAGTATTGTAGGATTTATTTGTTACTCTACAGATAACAAAAGTGTAAAAAAAAACTGAATTTAAGAAAATGCTTTGGGTTAATTTTGGAATTACAGGGTGCGTAGGATAGTTGAGGAAACGATGCAGATAGTACAGAAGGTTCGTTACGATCTTGGTAACGATTTATTGCGTGAATCTGCGGGTCACGTGACAGAAAGCAGTGAAATGATGCTGTTGTGTTTCATTCGTCATGAAAAAACGTTTCCAAAACTCAGACCTTACTGGGAAGGATACATAACTGCCCTTTCCGACGCTAATTACAGCTATTCTGCTATAATTAACGAAATTTCTGTGTTTCGAAGAAAGGCAGTACTGAATGGGGAAAAAAATCTCGGGAAGGGTTAATTCCAACTGGCCAGAAACATCAAAATCCTTGAGTTCACACAAGCCGAACAGCACAGGTCATTCGAAAGGTCAAGCAGCTTGTCCAGTCTGAAAATCCAACAAACCCAAACTTCATAGGCCACCGTAAAAAAAAAAAAAAAAAAAAAACCAAAAACGTGTGCATAAGACCGCACGATCGAAGTGAAAATTTCTATAGTGATTGTAATAGATTCTAAGACACTATCTATTCAAATGTAATCGGACACTTTCTATTTTAGGCCTTTTGTCGAATATCTAGAAAAATACTCGACGAATTATCCTGAAATATGAGGGGTATAAAGAGCATGTTAAACCTCATATATTTCAGCGAAGATTTTTTTTCCCGAAGGCAAATAGGGGACTAGCAACAAAGTGAACCAAATAAATAATGTTTTGGATCACCTTGTAAAAAATAATGATTCAAATGCGCTGTAGCTGTAGCATATGATTAAGAGGCTTCTTTTTCTTATCTGTGTTCATTTATATGAGAATAGCGCGTATATTCATGGAGATATATAGGTTTCTTTAAAAAAATTCGAAATGTTTTCGTAAGTTTTTTGTTTATAACACGCAGAGTTTTCAACCCAATGCAATGCCATTTTCAGGACACTTGACAAACTACGGTAGAGACAAAATCCTGCAATCAGAATGGAAAAATATTAAATATTTGATGAAATATGAGTAGTTTTACTAAATAATGTTTAACTGCGCATGCGCAAGCGTTACCAAACTTGGTGTGCATAGCACATGGGACATTCTAGGGATCCGTACCTAATTATCTGTCATTTCGCCTGTTCACCTTTTAATCCTGGTCGAAATTTTTTCCGGGTGCCAGGTTTTCCGGATGTATGACCTTGTTTAATAACCGCTTTGCTCGAAGCAGTCGTTGTTCTTATGTCTTCATCGACATGAAGTGCCATTTCTTCAGAACATAGGACTTTTAACGAAGGTCCTCATGCACGACAGTGCGAACTACGCCCTCGGAACCTGGAGATCTCGGGCGATGGTTCTGATGTCATATAACTATCAATAATGTTTTGACCTGTTGTACAAATTGTGGTGTTCTCATACAGTTCGAAAGTTGTGCGTACTCCTGCACATGTCCGCCAGAGGCTCCCAACCCCTTCCGAACTATGTTCACCACGATCTGGCGATTTTCAAAAATGCTCCAAGCTCAACATCGCTGTGCTGTGCGTGTAGCGCAACGATCATGGCGTGTCTTTTCATTTCTTGCGTTAGCTGATAGTCCGCTATTGATGTTCTGTAAAGATGAAAGTTATTATGTACGCATAACTGCAGTCGTTCATTAATATGTCCTCAAATACCCTACGCACTCTTACTTTTGGAATAATTGAGGGTACTTCATTAGTATCAGAAAAAGCATAACCAATTTCCATAAATTAATATGAAATGTATATTTTTCTTGAAAAATAAACATTTAATAAAAAATGAGTACATGCAAAGGAATGTTTCTTAAAACCTTTTGATTTGTGATTGTTAGACTTTCAGATACTTACCTATCCATTACTTCGAAGAACTTATTCCGTATGATTTCGACACAGAAGTAGCGGAGGTAAATTTATATACACATGCATTATAAACTTCATTAAATATACAATCGAAGCTAACAATTGGTGTTGATTTTTCTAGCAAGTTTCCGTTTTTGACGTAGAGGGTCATATGAAAGAAGAAGATGTTCCAGAGAACAACAAAAATGAGGACTACGATCAGCAAGACGTGATTCCTGAAGAGAAAGACAGAAAAAGGAAACGTGAGATTGATAATGACAACGGGACCGAGAACGCACTGGAGCCTGGTGTGGTTCAAGTGTTTACAAAAAAAGTATTTGCTGGTGATACGATTCTGACTCTAACTCAGACAGTTTACTACGAAGAAGAAGACACGTCTCCACAAAGAGGACTCGCAGACAATGAACCATATTCGCGATGGCCAGAAGGAAAAATAAATTATGTAATCCACAAAGGCGGTAAGGTCATTAAAGCATATAATATTAATGAATCTAATTAGCTCTATGACAGTTATAAGGCTTCAAATTGTTAAAGCGTGATGCACAGTTTGGTTCAATCTTTAAATTAGGAGGCATGCCCAGAAAATAAGTTTCGATTAGCTCTTAATAAATCAAAAATTTACTTTCAAAATAAATATTTCTATTGGATTCTACAAGATAAAAATCACATTCCTTGTTCATTAAGTTTCCACCATTATTAAGTT
Source organism: Rhysida immarginata (assembly GCA_023313115.1). Lineage (NCBI taxonomy): Eukaryota > Metazoa > Arthropoda > Chilopoda > Scolopendromorpha > Scolopendridae > Rhysida > Rhysida immarginata. The sequence goes on from JAHWFO010108876.1 coordinate 734,015, forward strand.
ACTTGTAATAATGGAGTAATTTTCATAATCATGCATTTTTGGAGAAATCACTGTGTTAAGCCTTTAAACTGCGAGCCTATAAAATACACATGGTAATCTAAATTCGATTTCAAATTACCCCTCCAGCTTTATAAACAGATAATTTTAAGTTTTGAAGTTACTTCTCCATTTACTTTTTGTTAAACAGTTAAAATGAATTACTTTTTGTTAAAAAGGTGAGTTAGTTTCGAATCTACAACCCGAAACATTGAATCATAATAATGTTTTTAGATGCAACAAATATATAAATATACTAGCTGATATACCCGGCGTTGCTCAGGCTCTTTTTTGATGAAAGTTTGCAAAATCTGAATGGGAATATACAGTAAAAATTAACACATTAAAACAGTAAAAGTTTTATAGAAAAACCGAAAAACAAAATATTAAAATGTTCATAATGGATGGCCCTCTAACAGTCCTGCCCGGTTCGTGTTGAAATGTTGTGTATAGCTGAGCGACTTTACCAAAGTGCCGAAGAAACAATTTGTGGAATAATGTGTATGGCTACGAAAGTGGGAGGAAATAGAATGAAAATGAAGCAATAGTTTGATCTGATGTTTTTTCAGCCTTGGCTATAGCTGTAGTTCTTCTATTTTATGTGACCTGATCTTTAAAAATTCATTTGTTTATCTAAAAATTCAACAATACAAAATTCTCTTCTTGGATGGCGATGGATGTACATGATCGTTTGTGTCTGTGTACTCTGCAATTCCAACAATTGATAAACTGTTAGTAAATAAAGAAATTAAACTGGAGCAAACTCCAAGTATGAGGTAAATGATATTAATTAGAAAAATGGATGGAAAAATTCTGCGATTTGGATTCGAACCAGGAACCGCAACTGTCATGGTCGACACCTCTACTAATTGGGCTATCGCAGACACGTGAACAGCCATGCTGTCACTAAGTGTCTTAAAGACAACCAAGTAACCTTTACTGGTGTTTGCTCCAGTTTAATTTCTTTATTTCTTATTGTGTGTTCATCAAACTTTCTGATGGTTTGGATAGGAGAAATTCACGAAATTTCATGTAGACAGTGACCTTCTTCTTGCTTTGAAGATCAAATTCGCAAATTTCATCAAGATTGGAATTAAACAAAAGATTTACATAAGAAAGAAACACACATGGACCTATCTGTTCGCGTATGCATTTCAAAATGGCTAAATTTTTCATGGTGATTCCGATGGACCCTGGGAAGGTTTTAGGTAAGTCATGGTGGAGATATCGCGCTTCATGGATAGCATACTCTACAATTCGTTACCTCCCTCCCTAAAAGAGGTTAATATGGTTAATTATGTAGTGCAACACCAGTTAATGTGTTAACAAATTTTCAGTCCCCCTTTCCCCCTCCTTAGGGGTTGGTTTCCTCTATTCTTATTGTTTTTAAACCACCCCTGTATTACAGGAAACAGAACAAAACAAAAAATTATTCAAATCGGTCAAGCCGTTTTTGAGTTTTAGCGAGACTAACGAACAGCAGTTGATTTTTATATATATAGATTACCTTCATAGATGAATTCAGAGAATTAAGGAACTTTGTCTACAGCCTCATCAACATCTTTCACCAACATGTAATTGTTTCAACAGAATTGTATTCAGTCAAAGAGCGTGGAGTCATGTCTTGAATGTGGTTGTTCATATTGATAATACCAGCTTAGCAGCAAGGATTGCTCTCTCAAACAATCAGTTGAGATCTTTATAATTTTTTAATATTCAGGGTGAATTTTAAGTACACCTACAAACTGCAGGGAACGGTTCCTGACTGTAAATGGAGCTAAAAAGGTCATATCAACATGAGTCCAGAAATGCACTGTTGCCACGGTAGAAGGCACGATGGAGTGCATTATTTGCCAACACCTCAACAACATCTTCCCCAGATGTTGGATAGGACGCGGAGGCCCTGTAAAATGCCTTGCTCGATTACCGGACTTAAATCCCCCTCCCCCTGGATTTTTACTTCTGGGGGCATCTGAAAAGACATGTTCGATGTGCCGGGACGATTTCCACACACACCGTCCATTTCTAGACATATGCCGCCTTTTATACTCCATTTCCAGTCAGGAACCCCTCCCTATAGTTTGTCGGTGTACTTAAAATTCACTCTATTTAGATAAACATTATCTATAATTTCAATAAAAGAAGTTATTACAAAAAAGGAAATTTCTTACATCATTCCAAAGGTTTTAATAAAAAAAGAAATAATAATGATTTTTATTTATTTATATATACATTTATTTATTTGTTTATTTATTTATTTATTTATTTATTTATTTATTTATTGCATTTTATAATTATCCCCCTTGAATCATTAAAGCAAGCATCGTAGCTGACGAAAACCACCCTGGCAGTGAAAAGTCACCTAATCTTCTTAGTGGAAGCAACAATGTAACCTTCATTGTTTCCAACAAACAAAAAAATGCTTGTTGCTAAAATCCAAGTCGAAATGAAGATTACATTGTTGCTTGGACTAAGATGATCAGGTGACTTTTCACTGCCTGGGCAACACCACCTCTACTCAAAGCCTGAGCGCGAAAATTTCATACATTGTTACTTCATCATACCTAGTCATAATTTAGGGCTTATGATTGGTAGAAATGCGATTAAAGATGACTACCTATGACGTTTTAACAATGTATGCCGTTTCCGCGCTCAGGCTTTCTCTTTAGGTGGTGTTGGCCTGGGCCTGTCTTTTTCGTCGTCATGTATTAATTTCATCAACCATTGTTGATGCAACATATAAACACGACCAGCCGATTGTTGAAGCAAACACCACGGGCTGATTGTTCACACATGCAAGCAAACAAACATAAATCAAGTCTATTTCATATGTTCAATCCCCCTTCCCCCCCCCCCTTAGGGGTTGGTTTCCCTTATTCTTATTGTTTTTAAACCACCCCTGTATTACAGGAAACAAAACAAAAAAATTATTCAAATCGGTCAATACGTTTTTGAGTTTTAGCGAGACTAACCAGCAGCAATTAATTTTTATATATATAGATTATACAGTACATAAACCTTTTACTTATTTATCAATGGACGAGTCTACAGAATCATGTACATCAATGGTAATATTGAATAAGGGCTTAGAATAACTAAAGTGGGGGAAAATAAACGCGGGTATCGAGTTTGTCGCTATGTCAAGTAAACACAGTGTATATGTTTAAAGTGCCTCTTCTTACTCGTATCTGTGATCACAATCGAATGCGGGACCACAAACACGGCACGTGCAAGCTTTTCGCAGTATCTAAAAATCACATTTAGATACCATTAAGCCTAACAGCATTATGCTCTTGATAAAAATAAGCTATGGATAACAATAGATCTAACAACTCGTAAGGAATTGATTGATATATTACATGCCATATCTGAGCATTGAAAGTTCCAATGGTACCATTTGATGCCATTAAAACACGTACTACTAAACAATTCACACTAATATTATTTACGCGTTATATTCATTCATGAGACATCCTAGCACGTACACGTGCCATTAGACCAATACCTGCTATCACTAGTTACTCTTATATATTCGTTCATGATATGTTGTAAAGATTTGTTTGATATATTACTTGCCATGTCTGGTTATAGGAAATTTTTAAGGGGGTATCACAATTGTACCATTAAAGCAAGTGCCATTAGAGCACGTACCTATTCCGGCTATCTTACGTTCGTACTTGTTCGTGCTCCTTCCCATATTAATGGATTGGTGAAAGCAGACTGTGCAAAAGTTATTTCGTTTTCAAGTTATCGTAATAAATACTAAGCTCCATAGGAATAAAAAAATTCTTCTGATTTAGAGACCGATTTGCCCTTTCAATAATCGTCAAACACGAGCATCCTGCACGCGCACCATCTCATTGACGTTTAGAGCACGCGCAGAGCCGAACCCATGTTATATTCCTGCGTTTTCAATACAATGGGAGGATAATTCGTGTCTTCCAGAAATTCAATACATGCACTCTTTCTATGGCAACGCAATGAATTGTGTGAATTGTGTCTACGGACAGCTGGACAAACCGATCACATAAGCACTTTTCTACGAAAATGTGCTAAAAAGGAGAACATGCAACACCACCTCTACTCAAAGCCTGAGCGCGAAAATTTCATACATTGTTACATCATCATACCTAGTCATAATTTAGGGCTTATTATATGCTGAAAAGCATATATGTCGCATCTTTTCAATGTTCATTTTGCAGTCAATATTTTATTTAAGTCAATAAATGCTAATACATATATGTTAATATATAAATGTTAATATATATAAATGGATGTACAGGGTGATTATAATTAAAGTTTAAGTTTCAAAACGCTATAAAAAAGAACCACTTAGTAGAATGACGTCCAATTGGAACGGAATGTTATTGAAGAAGGAGGAAAGCTTATGGCATAAGAAAAAAAAGTAGGTCCAAATTTTAGCGACAGATGGCGCTGTAAGCGTCAGAATATGTAAATGAAAATACCTGTCATGCGCACGACTCATTTCATTTGTTATAAAAACGCCGGTACACGGCTTTTCCTCATTTCGCGTCCGAGAAGTTCGCCATGGGTGTCTCATTGAAGGACCGCGCTCTGCTTATAAAGCTTTTTTACAAGAACAATGATTCCGCACCAGTAGCTCTGCAGAAGTTCAGAACACTCAAGGGTATGAAAAAAGGCGTTGGTCCGATGGATGCTTTGCACACTGAATAGTACAGTTGGTTTAACGTATAACTTACACTTTAGCCTTTGTTTTACGATTCATTTGTCATTTGTAGTCGAAATTCTGACGCTTACATCGCCATCTATTGCTAAAATTTGGACATTTTTTTTTCTTATGCCATAAGCTTTCCCCCTTCTTCAATAACAATCCGTTCCAATTGGACGTCATTCTACTAAGTGCTTCTTTTTTATAGCGTTTTGAAACTTAAACTTTAATTATAATCACCCTGTACAGACCCGTAGTCAAGGGGGGGGGGGGTCGAGGGTGGTCGACGGCCAACCCATTATGGAAAAAGGTCCGACTCAGTGGAATTTTTGAAAAAAGGTCCGGAATTTTTGAAAATCGACCCCCCCAAGATAACGTCCTGGCTACGGCCCTGCTGTGTCTTATACAAATTTATAGTTTTATTCTGATCTTGATGAAATTATGCACACTTAACCTTCAAAGCAGGGAGAAGAGCACTGTCTACATGAGATTTCGAAAAAAAATAATCTTTTATATAAAATTCATTTTCCGTTTCTTAACACATTAACTGGTGTTGCACTACAAACGTACCACATTTACTGGTGTGGCACTACATAATTAACCAAATTAACCTCTTTTAGGGAGGGAGGTAACGAATTGTAGAGTGCTATCCATGAAGCGCGATATCACCACCATGACCTACCTAAAACCTTCCCAGGCTCCATCGGAATTACCATGAAAAATTTCATCAAGATTGGTCTAGCCATTTTGAAATGCATAGCGAACAGATAGGTCCATGTGTGTTTCTCTCTTATATAAATCTTTAGTTTTAATTCCAATCTTGATGAAATTTGAAAATTTGCTTTAAAGCAAGAAGAAGGTCACTGTCTTCAAACATAATATTTATCGATAATAACTCATGGATTTAAATTCAAATTATGGACCAAAAATATATATCTCCTGACGAACAATGCAAGGTAAAGTTTGTGCAACAATAGACTGCTCTGTTTGTTTCAACAGTAGTGATAGCAACACAAAATTCTAAAAATGATATGGCATTATATATAAAAATTGGAGAAAATATACCAGATTCAGCCAATCCAATCTTTATATATAAAAAATCAGGTTTAGGGTGCGTCTGTAAATTTTCTAAAAACTCTTGAACCACTTATCCGATTGGGCTCATATTCGCACCATATATTCGTTAGGTTCAGAGGAAGGTTTATATGTCTCCAAAGGGAGGGAGTAGGGGTAAATATATCTTGGTTTATGTTTGTTTGTTTCTTCAAGAGATGGCGCAAGGGAAACGACATTAAAATTTCATCAAACAGACCGAGCAACGCCGGGCATATCACCTAGTAGTTACGTATGTAAGACATGTTCATTAAGACATGTAAATGATTCTCAAGACTGATCATTTTTGTAAACTTCATTAACAAAAATATTTTGAGGACACACGACTTACATGCATAAATCGAGGACCACCCTCTTATAAAATATAATATTCTTCGGCCATTCTAATTTCCTGGCCATTATTTAAATTTTCGCGTAATGGTCGTCAGCATACAGCTGGAAGGGTCTTCCTCCTCTGAGAATCAGTGAGAAGGCGTCGGAAATTTTAACAATACATATAATTCCTGTCCTTTGTGCTTTTCTTAGAATTGATAGTTATTAGAATTTAACATTTTCTTGAAAAGCTTTAAAAATGAGCAGTAAATGGAAATAATGGAGAGTTAGCAGACTATTGAGAAACAGTGAAAAGCGGCAGAGAAAGCAGCCCCTTCACTCGGTGCTGTATCGATTTTTCCAACACACTGCTTCAACTAAATAAGTGGTGAGTGACCCTGTGGCCGTCGATGCAAATGTGCCAACAGAAGAAACTGCGACTGGCAGATCACACCAAGTGATGAATGCACCGGTTTTGCTTCAAGACCTCGAAAGCAAAGTGTGAATTGTAACAGTTTACCAATTAGAAAAATGGATGGAAAAATTCCGCGACCTGGATTCGAACCAGGAACCTCGACTGTCATGGTCGACGCCTCTATCAATTGAGCTATCACAGACACTTGAACAGTCATGTTGTCACCGACTGTCTTAAAGACAACCAAGTTGTCAAGAAGGAAAGCCCAATGGGAGGTGGGCACCCGGTTCACAGACCGTGAATTTCTCCTATCCAAACCATCAGAAAGCTTGATGAACACACAATAAGAAATAAAGAAATTAAACTGGACCAAACACCAAATATCAGGTAAAGACTACTTGGCTGTCTTTAAGACACTTAGTGACAGCATGGCTGTTCAGGTGTCTGCGATAGCCCAATTCATGGTTTCTTAATTGAAGAGGTTATGACACACGTAACTGTTCAATGCTAACGGCGCGAACCAGAAGATGTATCGGAAGTAGGTGGCGAACGAGCAATCTATGCTTCATTTATTAAATTTTTATGAATCATTTTGAATCATTTATTTAAAATAAAAAGCTTAAAATGTATAACTAGCTGTGCCTTAAAATAAACATCGATAACTTATGCTTTATATGTTGAATTCTATTGTATATCTGATTATTTAAAGCATACTTCGATGTTTCGCCATTTGGTGCATGTATAGCGGGGTCGCGTTTAAACAGTTTCTTAATATGACTCATAACCTCTTCAATTAAGAAACCATGGCCCAATTAGCAGAGGTGTCGACCATGACAATCAAGGTTCCTGGTTCAAATCCAAATCGCAGAATTTTTCCATCCATTTTTCTAATTAATATCATTTACCTGATGCTTGCAGTTTGCTCCAGTTTAATTTCTTTATTTCCTAACAGTTTATCAATTGTTGGAATTGCAGTGTATACAGACACAAACGATCATGTACATCCATCGCATCCAAGAAGAGAATTTTGGAATTGTTGAATTTTTAGATAAACAAATGAATTTTTAAAGGTCAGGTCACACAAATTTACAGCCATAGCCAGGGCTGAAAAAACGTCAGATCAAACTATTGTTCATTTTCATTCTATTTCCTCCCACTTTCGTAGCCATACACATTATTCCACACATTGTTTCTCCAGCACTATGGTAAACTCGCTCAGCTATACACAACATTCCAACACGAACTGGGTAGAACTGTTAGAGGGCCATCCATTAGGAACATTTAAAAAAAAAATCGGTTTTTCTATATGAATTTTTACTGTTTTAATGTGTTAAATTTTACTGTATATTCCCATTCAGATATTGCAAAATTTCATCAAAAAAGAGCCCGAGCAATGCCGGGTATATCGGCTAGTTTTAAATAAAAGCTTGTTAAATAAAAACTTGTTAAATATAAAGAATAGCACAAGATTGGAATTCGATTAGATTAGGTTGCAATATAGTGTGATCTTTTATCGAGATAGTCAGGAGTGATGTCGTCGTGAAGGGTTAAACATCATTGCTATTTTTAATATTCTACTATCATCTTAAATTTTCTTAAATTTGACTCTTTCATAGACTAAGTATTTGAATTTTGTTTTGTTTCCAAAGAATTTGCTAGCTACATTTTTGTACAGGGTGATTCAGTCAATTACGTACTATTTTAATGGTTTATTATTCAGGAACGTTTATTACTCAGACCTTATTTATATGTATACGAGGGGCGATTGATAAATAAGGTCTCCATGGCTGTAACTTTTTTATTTGTTAACCGATTTTCAAAATTCTTTTTATATCTTATACTCACATTTGTCCTCTACGTAATGCACTATTCACTTTTCGACATAGTCCCCATTCCTTTCCAAGCATTGCGCCAACGCGTGACTAGTTGGGTGAACCCGTCGGAGAGGAATTCCGGAGTTGTTGTC
>JAHWFO010108876.1:747546-764702 GCA_023313115.1 Rhysida immarginata
TTCACTAAATCCCCCGAGCTTCGCTTCCCATTGTAATTCTTCCCTGACTAAAAGTTGAGAGAGAGAGAGAGCAACGACACGTGCTCTATTTATAACTTCGGTTTGGATTCTGGCGCCCTATACGTCACCGGGAAAGGAAGGTCACTGATTGGTTCCCTGTTTCACTCGCTCTTCCAGCTCCTGCTGTTTCCCCTCTTTTTACAATTCATTTCCCGCGTGATGCACTGACCTCAGAATCCAACAAAAGATCATCTGAATAATTGATAACTTTGCCCAATTTCCTGTAAAATACGAAATCGTTAACATCTATGAATAATTACGATCTCCCCATTATCAAACATAAGCAAAATATCCCCCCCCCCTTTTATGATTAACAATCAAACATAACTACAGATGAATACAAACACAGATATATTCTTAAGATATATCTGTTGTAACGATCGTATCGTTACAAAAGCAAGAAGCAAGATGTAGTCCGGCCGAGGCGGGAGGAAGGTGTCGTGGTTAGAGGTTGCATTGCACCTTACCTATTTAAACCCCTCAACGAGGTCAGATGGGTTTCTGAAAACGCGGACCTCATAAAAATCGATTCTCCAACCCAGATTCTCCATGTAGTTTAACCATCTGGTTCAAGGCCGAACTAACCCACCGACTTGTAAAAAAGCAACTGCCTAGGAAGACCAATTTGCGGCATCCGTATCACTTCTCAATGCGGAGAAGTAGGCATTCAACACCTAAAGCACAGCCTTTGCACTCTCTAAATATACATTTAACTGAAATTGCAATACATATGATATTCCTACATCTTATAGTACAGGGTGATTACAAAAGAACTTCACACTTTTAAAAATTTATTACATCAAAGCTACAGACACACCACATACGGATTCTTAAAGAAAAACTCTTGAAGTTAATTGTTACACGTGACTTTTGTGCTAAGATCCAGGAGTTATGTGATGCGGAGGATAATTTCAAGGACCGCCTCATTTTTAGTGACGAGGCCATCTTCCATGTGAGTGGTAAGGTGAACAAACAGAACGTCCGAATATGGGGGACTGAAAACCCAAGAGAATTTGTGGCACACGTGCGTGATTCCCCAAGGTTCATGTCTTCTGTGCAGTGTCCAAAACGAAAATATACGGACCCTTTTTTATATGGGGTAAGTTGAACAAACAAAACACCTTGTGATTTCTTTTTATGGGGGTGTGTAAAGGACAAGGTCTTCACCCTACCCCTTCCCCGTGACCTAGACGAGCTGAAAGAAGGCATTACGGTAGCGATACGTGGGATTGATGGAGACATGTTAATGCGGGTTTGAGACGAATTCGATTATAGGGGGGCATATTGAACATCTTTAACTGTGTCATAATAAACTTCAAGAGTATTTCTTTAAGAATCCGTATTGATGTGTCAACTGCACCGTTAAGTCATGTACTAATCATAAGTTACACGTTCACAAGCTCTTTCAGAGCTCAATATCTTCTACATAATTGTATAGTTTATATTTTATCATTTACATATCCTGTTCGGATGCAAATTTTGAAATAAATAAATAAATAAATAAATAAATAAATAAATAAAGCCCCCCCCCCCCCCCCTTATTGTGCTGCGCTGCACTCCATCACTACCGGCATTACTGCCACACCTCGCAGAAATATCATTTCGGACGCACTCTTTACCCGAGACTCATGACCAAAGATTTGAAAATAGAGAGCATAGTTTCCTACATCACATTTCGTTACCACGGATTGCCACAGTTCGCGTCTGACACAGCACGCTGCACCAATTCTAGAATCCACTTCCTGCCGCTCATCACTTGTAAATGCGTTCACGGGATATTAAACTTCTCCACCTGTCTCAATGACGTTCTCCTAACATGGAGAGCGCAGTAAATAGGCAAAGTAGTATGAAAGAACCTCAGCCTTAGTCAAGACCTTTAACATCTCCGATCGGATTTCATCATCACTTGATGCTTTGCCAGCATTCGGAAATTTAATTGCCTATCTGACTTCTGCTGCGGTGTTACTACTGTGTTGCAGTTGTTGCTGTTACCGGACTAAGAAGAGATGCAAAGTATTCCTTCACCTGTGCAATACACTCTTTTCCCTTTTCAGAAGCCTCCCATCTGAACTCTTAATAGTCGATGATCGAAGCGGCTGCTGACGGTATGCCAGAATATCTTCTTTGCCTAATCGTAATCTGCCTCCAATTTCTCATCGAACTTCTCCCAGGCCTTGGCTTTAGCTGTTGCTACGGCATTAGCTGCTGATTTTCGCGCCTCAGTGTACCACACACGATTCGAAGAAACCTGTTTGCAAGCCATAGCAAATACACTTCTATTTTGCATGAGGGCTTATTGGAATTCACCGTTCTGTGATTAAATTATAAATGAAAATAGGAAGAAAAATGTGCAATAAATATTTAAGTCATCTGAGGTAAAGTACATAAATAAAATTCTCCTACCATTCCTACATTTAATCCATTTAATCCAACGTGTGACCATTCCTACGTTTAATCCGTAATGAATATTAATTAGGCACTGCTATGCCCAGCCTAAATAACACGTAATGCTTCATGTTCAAAGCGATCAATTGGTTAGGCACGTTTACCCGAATGTTACTAACTGGGGAATTTGCTCTCCACGACAACAATGAAAATATGTAGTGTTAATAAATCTATGGAGCATTATAGAAGTAATAAAAAAAACCATAATTGAATGATATAATCAAGTACCGAAAGGCTAAATGAATACTGCTATATAAACCATTGAAGAACTGCGTTGTTTATATATTCAACCCGAAAAACTTCTAATTTGTAGTTTGTGTATATTTGAAATGAAGAAACTGGTCGTAACGGAGGCGTGTGAAATCAATACCGCCTAGAGAAAAAGCATGCTCAAGGAAAAATCATACGTTGTTGCCTCCTCTACGGTAGGGACAATTTCGGGCTTAATATTGGCAGAAATACGATTTACATTACCCCACCCCCGTGCATCAAATTAGCGCCAACAATGAGTGAAATATTAAATTGTATTCGTTCGTGAACCGTCATTATAAAATGATAGCTATGCAATTTACCTATCCGTTCATTCGTTTCTTACATTATGAATTAGTCGACAAAACGCACAACTCGCTTCTATTGTTTAAAAATAGATGCGACGTTTACATTATTCTCTTCCGCACTTTTCTTCCTTGTGCTTGTGAATAAATTGTGAATAAATTTCAACCAGCTTTTAATTATGACTAAATTTCTTTTTTATAACTTTTGAAAGTATTCCTAAGTCATTTTTCATTGTTTGGAATCGAACGACCGCAAGCTAATGAAGCAGACGCGAGCTAACGAACGCGCGCAAGCTAAAGAAGTGTGCGCGTGCTACAACAATCCCTTCGTAACTGGCAAATGTTCCAAGCTAGCTTAAACAATGCTCGAACAGTCGATATATTTTATTTTATTTATTTATTTATTTATTTATTTATTGACGGGAAAACCTATTTAAAAAGTAATATTAAATATAATCATAAATACAAAACAAAAACAAAGAAAGAGGAAAAGATAATGACATAAATAAAGCAATAAAATCACTAACGAAATAAATTAACAAAAATGATTTTACCGCCAAAGCAGATAAAGGGAGCACATTTTCGTATTATAGCATCATACATTGATATATATACGAGATTAACCAACATTGTAACACACTTTAGAGAAAATATATAAACATGAAAACTAAATTGTAAATTACTATTTAAGTAAACAAATGTATAGAGAGAATTTAAAAGAATTAACTTGAAGAACTGAAGGATTAAACGAAGAGTGAACTTATTCTTTATATATTTGAACAAATAAAAGTTCTATAATTTGTAAGACATTCCCACATAATGTTAAACGAAGTGAGCCTTGATTGCTGAAGCGTTATGTGTAAGCATCTATCATCTTTTCATATTCAATTACTAAAGTGTTTCTACGTAATCATCTACTACTGAAGCAAGCGATTAACTACTACTATTTAGCATTATGTCTCACAGTATTTAGTTTTATGTACCATTAAGCCAAAGGCAACATTTACCACCATTCAAACATGTACTACTAAACAATAGGCATTAAGAAACCTGGCAGGGGCGCTGCAGTCGCTTTACATTTTGCGCCATCTAGTGTGTAAAATTTGTACTTTTATATTGTAAATAAAGATTTTCATTTGCTTGATTGGAAATATTTTTAGATTGTGTAATAAAGATGGCATGTAATCAGCACTATTTGGATGGTTTATTGGATGGCCACAGTAAAAACGTTTTCCACATATCTTGCTGTATTTACTTGAATTCCATATTTTATCCTTACTATCGAAAATGTAAATATGTATAAAACCATTAATGCATTTGTGTAAGTATTAAAAAGAGTTAATACTTTATCTGCCTAATTATTTTAATCCATTTATTTTGCCATTCAGAATTCTTTTTTATACTTGGCAAATTAAACAGATATCTTTGGTATCGAATAACTATTCAAATTACATCCTAGGATGCAGCAATACATGCCGCCACACGTCCTTTTTAGTGACCGTTTTACAGCATTTTCTATTGAAGAATCCGCCATTTTACAATATAATAATTTTAAATGTCAATACTAGGTGGCGCTAAAATCATAATAATTATAGTGTCAAGTTTCCTATTCCGACTACCATTAATTACTCGTTATATTCACTCATGACACTTTGTTATGAGTTGTTTGATATATTAATTGCCATATCTTTGCATTGAAAATTCCAGCGTTAGCATATAGTACCATCTGGTACCACTAGACCACGTGCTACTTAACCATTTCCCACTATCATTATTTACTCGTTATATTCATTCATGACACGACGTTATGAGTTGTTTGATATATTACATGCCATATTTTAACATTGAAAGTTCCAATGGTACCATATGGTACCTTACGTTACCATCAGGGCACGTGCTACTTAACCATTTCCCACTATCATTATTTACTTGTTATATTTACTCATGACACGTTGTTACGAGTTGTTTGATATACTACATGCCATATTTTATAATTGAAAGTTCCATCGGTACCATATGGTATCATATGGTACTATTAGGCACGTGCTAGTAAACCAATCACCACTATCATTATTTACGCGTTATATTCATTCATGATACATCCTTACACGTACACGTGCCACTAGACCAATATCTGTTATCACTAGCTACTCTTATATATTCTTTCATGAGACGTTGTGACGATTTATTTTATATATTACATGCCATATCTGGTTAGAGGAAATTTTTAAGGGCGTATCGTAATGTCACCATTAGAGCACGTGCCATTAAAGCACCTATCTATTCCGGCTATCTCACGTTCGTACTTGTTCGTGCTCTGTCCCATATTAATGGATTGGTGAAAACAGAAGTAGAAAAAAAGTTAATTCCTTTTCAAGTTATCTTAATAAATAATAAGCACCTTACAAATAATAAAATTCTTTTGATTCAGCGTCCGTTCTGCCCTTTCAATAATCGTCAATCACGTGCATCCTGCACGCGCATCATCTCATTAACTTTTAGAGCACGCGCAGTGCCGAACCTATATGCTCATTACGCGTTTTCCCCAATGCAATTGTACCGATTTCGGCTATCTTCGAACTAAATTTATTGATTGGCTAAACAGTATTTAATAACGTTATATTCGTTCACGGCTCGTCGTTACGAGTGATTTGATATGTTACTTCCTATATCTTAACATGGAAAATATCTGGGGGGGCGGCGGCCGAATCATAATATTACAATTAGAGCGCGTGCCACAGTACCGATTTCGACCATCTTCGAACTCGTCCATGCCATTTCCCATATTAATCGATGGGTGAAAACAGATTTATAAAATCTTTCATACTTTCCGAGAAAATCGAGTTACGGACGGACGGACAAGGCCAAAGCATAAAGCACCTTTCGGTACTTAATAATACACAAATATACCGGGTGTTTCAAAAATAACCGGTAGGCCTATATTTGAAAAATCAATAAAAACTAAACGGGCAGCGATAGAAATACAGCGTTTGTAATTTCGAAAGTTTGTCTGCCTGAAAATTTACTGTTGTACCAAGCATATTGCATCACACGGTGTATTTCTATCTCTGCCCGTTTGTTTTTATTGATTTTTCAAATATACCGGTCATTTTTGAAACACCCGGTATGTATATAGTAAAATAGTAACGAGGCGAAAAATGTACATTAAATTATTTTAAGAAAAAGTGATTGCTACGTGTATTATAAACGATACTGAAGCTCAAACAGTTTTTAGAATGTTTGTGTGGTTGTAAACGACATAGAATTAGGATTTTTGTCTGTTTATATGTTAGAGTTTGGTGCCAAAACTGATGAGGATTTATTTGAAAATTGGTGTAAAGGTTATTTAGTACCCGAGTCAACATATAGGATACTTTTTTTGTGGGAAAAGGTCTTATTCCCAAGGGAAAAAAACAACTGGTTCCAGCAAATATATGTCAACAGATGTCGCAACGAGTATTTTAAAATACGAGTGTTTTGTTCCTTACGAATGAATAAGGAGAATAATTGCCAACAGATGTCGCCAAGATGCATATGTCGAGTAAAGCTCTAGATTAGTAAAGTACGGCAAACCTTTTCCGCGCCGTCCGCAGCTGCTGATTGGTAGAACAGCTGTCACCTGAGTTTGTCAGCCATTGTTGGCCCAAACGCAGAGATAGATATCATTGAAATGCATGTGGAAGATGCAATTTAGATTAAATTTTTAATGAATTATTCGTTGATTGGTCCTAAATTTTAATCCGAATAAGCAAAATTTCAGGATCCTTCAATCTATGCTCCTTGGAGGTTAATATATTCGTTAAAATCACCGAAGAAGTAATAAGAAGCAAGTACGTTTATATTATAACTTTACCGAATGTTATAGAAATGTTGCCATTGTGCAATTCTCAGACGATCAGAAAGTATAATTTCTTGTTGATTATAGTTCTTTATAAGAAAATACAATTATATATAACAGGGTTAAACTGTCTGTGAAATGCGGAGGCAAAACTACAGTGGCTAGAAGAAATAGTGTGTCCATTGCCGCTGATTTCGTGTCATCATGACTGATGACACCGCCAGATGGCACGACAATCTAATGCGCCGACAATTACTCTATAATGCATGGGATTCAATGTAAGTTTAACAGCACGAACGCTTTAAAAATACTTGTTTAATAAAATAAAATAAGATTGTAAACTTGAAATAATATGCAGATAAACGAACTAAGTGAATTTCAAAGCAGTATTCGTTTTATTTATTATTTAATCGAATAGCTGTTGTTATAAAAAGTTAAGCGCAGAAGATAATTATATGGAAAAGGGTAATGGTTTTTAAATTGAAATGTTCTTTTTATATTTTACAAATTTCATAATTTATAATTTATTACATGTTACTGTGTACGTCTGAGCTCTAAAAGTTTACTTTTCTCACGTTTTGCGCTTCATTCTTCGTTTAGTGTTTTTACTAGAAAGTGCAAGCGCGTAAGAACGTAGAACTTGATAATGCTATTTGTTATTGCAGGGTTATATTATTATATTTTAAATTTTAATTTAGAGACGCATAACGAAACCGTAAAACAAATGTAAACCAACCAAGAAATGAGAAAAATGGCTATTAGATTAAATAATAAATAAAACGAATACTGCTTTGAAATTCATTTAATTTGATTTGTTTGCATATTATTTCAAATTTACAATCGTATTTTATTTTATTAAACAAGTATTTTTAAAGCGTTAATGCTCTGAAACTTACATTGAATGCCATGCATTGTAGAGTAATTGTCGGCGCATTCGATACTCATGCCATCTGGCGGTGTCATCAGTCATCATTACACTCTCATAGCTGCATTTTGTATTCAATGGACACACTATTTCTTCTAGCCACTGTAGCAAAACTTGAAATAAAACGTCCATGTTATTTTCATCTTATTTTAGCGAAGTTAATTATCACTCGTCATTAAACTTGAATATCGTATGAAATTGAATAACGAAAAATTGCTATTTGGGTGAAAAAAAATATAGAAAATTTTAACTAGAAGTTTTTGGTAGATTTTTTACGTCAATTTCCTAACCTCCATAAATGAATAAATTTTTAAATACATTGCATGTGTAGTTATTTTTTTGTAATTTTTTTGGTAATCAAACGGATAGTTTTTCCAAATTATAATTTTTATATTTAAATCGAAAACTTAAATTTAATAGATCCTATTTTATTACATTATATTTGATATTTTTATGATAATAATTTTTTTAATAATTTAATAATTTTTATAATTTAATAAAATTAAAATTGGTAAAGTGAAATTTTTGATATAAATATAAAAATTAATTTGATAAAAGTTTATTAAGTTATATTTTAATAAAAATTTATAAAATTATATTATGATAAATAAAATTACAAAAACTACACAAAATGGTTTTTAAAATTTATTAATTACATGTAAATCGTTTATTAAGGATAAATAAATAAAGTGAAAATAAACTAAAAACTTAATCTGGTTATCATTAAATTACCTCAACGTTATCATTATTTTTATGTAAATATTATAATTGAAAACAAAATTTAAAGAAAGATCAATAGTTACAGAATTTACTGATTGTCAGTTATATTTCCAGACGATAATAAGAAAATTTGCGAAAAGGATGCATTTAAGCCGAATTTTAGAGGAAGTGTAATTCACTTTACAGGGCCAACAATGGCGGATTTGGTAGCAGACGACGAAGTTTGCCGTACTTTCTTAATCTAGAGCTTTATATGTCGAGTACTTCGTGAGCGGAGCATATTTCGAGTTCTTCGAGTACAACAAAGTTTGTAGATATAAATTGACAACTGTATGTCGCTTGCTCTCGCGTCACCAGCCCTGAAGCCTGTTTCACAATTACTGTTTGCGGGCGAAAAACATGCGAATGCGGAAACCGCAACCGAGGCGAAGATTTTCCGCACATACTGCCGTTTCACAATTAGCGGAAATCGCAACTGCTTTGCGGGCGAAATTTTCAATTCAGACAGGTTCTGAAATTTAGCGAATCCGCGACAGTTTAAACCAATCAGGAAGCTTCAGGTTCGCACAGAACTATAGGGGGAAAGTTGGAGAGAAGTAATGAACGGATATTTATAAGAGAAAAGGACGAGACACAAAAACCCTGGAATACAATAACCTACAATAAATAATAGTTAGCTTTTTATTTTATTTTATATTTCTAGTTTCATTTTGATTTTATTTATTATTTATTAATTATTTTGGAGAGAAGTAACAAAAACGGAAGAAATATACAAATCCACTTGGGCGTATTATGACAGCTTACTATTCCTTCGGGTAGGGTCTTTTAATCTACCCTGCTTAAAAGATTTAAAGACCCTGCTTCGGACATAGCCTACATGATAAGCCTATTCTCTTATCATGTAGGCTATGGTTCGGGATACAGTTTCCAACCGCACGTAGAATGAACCAATCAGGAGATAGTTAATGCGGCCGCGAATTTAATTGTGAAATGGAAACGGAAAATTGTTAAACCGCCCGCTTTGCTAGCGGAAGCGCTAGTATTCGCATCCTGTACAGATTCGCTGGGGCAAATGCGGGCGATTTAATTGTGAAACAGGTTGACTCTATTTATTTTGGCTCCCGAAGATAATACAGCGAACATAAAAACAAAGAAATTGCTATGGCAGAATAATACATTTGCACAGGAAAAGACGACGAGATAATGTTTCGCTACTTTCAGTTTTGGTGGCGCCGCCCTTGTGACATTTACTTGAACGGAGCTAAGTAGGATTCGCCTTAGTTTAAATAAGGCTCAACACGTTGTTGCAGCTAAAGTAATGAAAGGAAAAAGTAACAAATACTGCCGTGTTTCAGGCTGCAAATCAAAAACGATGCTACATGCAGTAAGATTATATTTCTTTCCCAAAAAATAAAGCTTACTTACTTACTTACTTACTTTTCAAACCCGCTTATCCGTTAGGGTCGCGGGGGCAGCAGCCCTATGGAGGATCTCCAGCGATCGCGATCTTCCGCCATCAGGCGCATGTCCTCCCTGGTAATATCCAAGCGACTCGAACCCAGATTCTCCAGGTAGTCTAGCCACCTGGTTCTAGGCCGACCCCTTGGTCTCTTACCCACCGGCTTGGAAAATAACAACTGCCTAGGAAGACTAGTTTGCGGCATCCGAATCACGTGGCCATACCAGCGCAACTGAGACCTCTCAATGCGGAGAAGTAGCGGCTCAACACCTAAAGATTCCCTTATTGTATTGCTGTACACTCTATCTAGTAGGGTAACACCTGCAACACCTCTCAGAAATCTCATTTCGGCCGCTTGTACCCGCGATCGCACTCTTTCGGTCATTACCCAAGCCTCATGACCATAGGTGAGAATGGGGACAAAGATGGATTTGAAGACGGAGAGCTTAGCTTTGTTACTCAGCTCGCGTTTCGTTACCACGGATCGCCACAGTTCACGTCTGACACAGCTTGCTGCACCGATCCGAGCATCCAATTCTTTCTCCTGCCGTCCATCACTCGTGAATGCAATCCCGAGATACTTGAATTTCTCCACCTGTCTCAATGAGGCTCCACTAACATGGAGAGCGCACTGAGCAGGCTGTCTTGAAAGGACCAGAACCTCGGTTTTAGCCACACTGATCTTCATCCCAGCTTCTTCACATTTGGCTGCAAGCCGGTCTAGTGCATGCTGAAGGTTCGTGCGAGAAGACCCAAGGAGGACAAGGTCGTCAGCAAAGAGCAACCTCTCCACCAGGCAGTCGCCCACACAAACACGCTCATCGCCTCGGCTGCCCCTGTCTATCCAGTCCATAAAGATAATGAACAAGATGGGCGACAGTACGCACCCTTGGCGGAGTCCAACACCCACGGTGAACGGTCTTGACTTAATGCCATTTATCCGGACACACATCTCAGAGCTTTCGTACAGAGACATGATAGCAACCAGTAATTGCCCATCCACTCCATACTCTTGCAACACTTGCCAGAGCTTCTCCCGAGGAACTCTGTCATATGCTTTTTCGAGGTCCACAAAGCAAGCGTAGACCTCTTTTGCATACTCCCAGGATTTCTCAAAGATTTGCCTTAGAGCAAAGATGTGATCCGTCGTGCTTCGGCCAGGTCGGAAACCACACTGCTCCCCTGACAGTTTGGAGTCGACTATTTCCCGACTTCTCTTCTCCAGACACTTAGCGTACACTTTCCCAGGAATGCTGAGCAAAGAGATGCCTCGATAGTTGTTGCAATCTCTCTGGTCTCCCTTTTTGAAGATAGGGATCACAGTTCCTGTCTGCCATTGCTTAGGGGCCTGTCCAGATATCCAAGCAACCTGACACACTCGAGTCAGCCACAGGATACCATCCTGATTTAAGGCCTTTAACATCTCGGACCGGATTTCATCATCACCTGCAGCTTTGCCAGTCTTCAGGGACTTAATTGCCCATCTGACTTCTGTTTCAGTGATACTACCGTGACTATTCTCCGCTCCAAGGTGCATCTCGTATGTCTCAGTTGTTGTCGTCACCGGATTAAGAAGAGATGCAAAGTATTCCTTCCACCTATGCAATACGCTCTCCTCCGTTTTCAGAAGCCTCCCATCTGAACTCTTAATAGTTTGTGATGACAGAGACTTCTTTCCACGGAGGCGGCGCACGGTCTGCCAGAACACCTTGTTTGCCGAACCATAGTCTGCCTCCAATTTCTCCCCGAACTTCTCCCAGGTCTTGGCTTTAGCTGTCGATACTGTCTTTGCTGCTGCTTTTCGCGCCTCAGTGTACCGCACTCGGCTCGAAGTTGACTTATTTGCAAGCCATAGCAAATAGGCTTCCTTCTTTGCCTTGACAGCTTCTTGGACTTCACCGTTCCACCACGCAGTCCTTTTCTCACCGCCCTGCGCCACACTCAGCCGCTTACGACCACAGCACAATGCAGCCGAAGTAATCACAGCAGTTTTAAACAACTGCCACTCCTCTTCAACAGTACCACGATCACTGGGAAGTTCTTTGAAACTTGAAGATATGTTATCTGCAAAGGTCTTCCTCACAGCTCTATCCTCCAGTGCCTAAAAAATAAAGCCTTTAGAAAAAGTTGGGAAGTAAAACTTACAATGGGGAAAAAGCCACAGATACACTATATGATCACAAATATCCGGACACATGCACGTTTGCGCTCTAGCCACGATTTCATGGAAATCAATAGGGCGTTGCACAACTCTTTGCCCGAATCACAGCTTCCACCCTTCGGGGAAGACTTTCCACCCTTCGGGGAAGACTTTCCACCAAATGTTGGTAGGTACCCAGCTAGCATGCTTACGTAATTCCAACGTAAATTCCAATACGTAATTCCAACGTTAGGTCCATACGTTAGACTAACGCAGAAATGGTACGCTGTCTGATGGTTGGTTAACCGTTAGATCTGGGTTATTTTTAACATAATCCCAACATTAATATAACGTATTTCCAACAATTTTCTAAGATAATCCCAACATTAATATAACGTATTTCCAACAATTTTCAAACATAGCCCTGACATTAATATAACGTATTTTCATCAATTTTCTAACATAACTCCAACATTAATATAACATATTTCTAACAATTTTCTAAGATAATCCCAACAATTTTCTAACATAGCACTGACATTAATATAACGTATTTCCATCAATTTTCTAACATAACCCCAACATTAATATATTATATAGAATTCTATAGAATATATTCCCAATGATTTCCTAACGTGATCCCAACATTAATATGAGAAACTGGAAAGGACTGTGGATAACGACATGGCCAACTGACAACAACCTCTTGTCCACAAAAGAATTTTATTAAGCATGTACGTATTTCGAAATCATTGAGTTCATTATTCAATGCCGATACAAAGTTTGGTTGAATTACAGAGAATATATATAAGTGCCAGAGTGGCCATTATCCAATAAAAAGGTACAAATGTAAATTACAAAATAAAAAAAAAGACGAATGGGGGAAAAACAGTCTCTTAACGTCAGAAGCGCGGACCTAGTAGAGATACTTCCGCCTGGTCGCGAACAATCGTTCCAATCGATACCGAATGCCGATTATTAAAATTACAATGAATAAAATAAAAGAAAGTAAAAGATAAACGATGATACAAAATTAAGAAATATATAAAATTAACTTGACTCTTTAAGCAATTTGATAAGTGTCGAATCTCCTATCGGGCCTGCGTCTCCGTTTAGTAACAGGTCGGGGTCCTTCTTGGAAATCTCCAACTAGGGTTTCTCCCAGGAAAAATCATTCGAACAAATGAATACTCGATTTTTTTTAATCTATCGATATTTTATTCGATAAGTAAATATCGAATAAATAATGATTAATCGAATAAAAATACAAATTCGCTAATAGTTTTTTATTTTATTGAACAAAATCATCAATTACAAGAATTTTATAGAGAACAAATTACAAAATCTAAATTTTAAAAACTATTGTTCACAAATTCCAGTATTTAACATCTAAGCTCTGTAAAAAATGCCAGAAATTCGATTCCTTGACGGTGAAATAATTCTTCCTGCTTGAGAAAATAAACATTCTGACGGAATAGAGGTTGAAATTAAGCTAATATATTTTTTTGCAATACTATAAACATTGGGATAGATGAATTCCAAAGCCTATGCCTAACCGTACCTGGATGGTTGTCATATTTTCATCCCCCTCAAAGTAATTTGAAAATTTGATTACTCGATTTTTTTATTCGAAAAAAAAAATATATATATATCGGTTATTTAGTCGAATTTTTTTTCACGATTTATTCGATTAGTTTGGAAAAACCCTATCTCCAACATCTCAGGTCGGGGTCCTTTTTAGCAGCATCTGTAGGAAAAATAATATACATATAATAATTTGAAACTATACACTAAAAATTACAAAAGCATGCAAAATAATAATAATAATTCAGAATGGTCAAAATTCATAGTGTCCCAAAAGTATTGATCGTGGTGACGATGAATTAAATAAGCTATAAAAAATAATCTCATATTAAACGAACAGCTTCCATTATTATTAAATAAATAAACGTCGTTTTCTAATAATACGATCATTATTAATGACTCTGGACAAGTAATAATAGTCTTATACGTATGTACAGTTTATCCTACTTGTTAAAATACAAATAAAATTGTTATTTCTATTTGTACTCAAGCAAACACAAGGACATATGAATTTCAGATCAAAAAAGATTGCATACCTTATATGATTATTCCGTAGGAATAAGCAAACAGCAATTTCTTAAAGAGAAATAAATATTGTTAATATGATGTGAAAATAGAATCCCACAAAATAAGTGTTAAAAAGTTACACCAAAATACAAATAATTATATTGAAACATATATAATAGTAAGTTATAACTTACTTTTTTTCTTGGAGAAACAAAAAAGCAGGAAGCGAGCGTAGATGTCAATCTTCAATAGTCGATCAAGGACGTTTGTAAAAGGCGCGCTTTCAGTCAAATTAGATCAGAGGCGCTTACTTTAACGGTCTATGAATTAGATGCTGCATTGCTCTTCTGCGCATTTTTACTGCGCACATACGTCAATTAGTGAACATCCAATAATGGATCGCCATTTTATACGAGCCATGAGTGAAATTATATTACGATTTCCCAACGAGTACCAAACGTAGGAATTACTTAACATCTAACCGTTATCTAACCGAACACTTTAATAACAAGATCTGAACATTTCCATTCTCAGCTCTTACGGTTTACCAACCTAAATACCAGTTTCCAACGGAAATATAACATATGAGTGCTAGCTGGGTACTTTCCGGAATGTTCCTCCATTCCTCCCGAAGAGCGAGAATCAGTTCAGGTACAGAAGTTGGCCGATGTGATCTGGCCCGCAAGCGTCTTTCCAATTCATCCCACAGACTCTCTATAGGATTGAGGTCGGGACTTTGTGCCGGCCAACCCATTTCTTCGACCCCTGAGTCCGCAAACCACTGCTGTACACGCCTCGCTTTGTGGCACGGAGCATTGTCGTGTTGGTAGAGAAATGGCCCGTTTCCGAAAAATTGCCACAACGTTGGAAGTGCACAGTTGTCCAAAACATTCAGATAACGGTCGGAGTTCATGATTCCTTGCACAGGAACGAGCTGGCCCAGTCCGTACCATGAAAATGAGCCCCACACCACGACTCCTCCTCCTCCGAACTTGACTGTGGGCTCTGTGCACTCAGGTAAGAAGCGTTCTCCAGGTATGCGCCAAACCCAAACTCGTCCATCGGATTGCCAGAGTGTGTAGCGAGATTCGTCTGTCCACATTACACGTTTCCATTGGTCCATTGTCCAGTTTCTGTGGGCTTTGCACCACTCCAGACGTCGCTTGGCGTTGACCCTGCTGATGTAGGGCTTGTGGGGAGCAGCACGGCCATGGAATCCCATCGTGTGCAGTTTCCGACGAATTGTCATGGTACTGGCATCATTTGCAGAGGCGTTTCGAAACTCTGTGGCAATTTTTTCCGCCGAGGACTTCCGGTTGCTGCGGGTGACACGACGAAGCACTCGACGGTCTTTGTCCGTTAGTTTCTTGGGTCTACCGGTTCGTTGTTGAACTGTTGTTGATCCTCGGGTCTTCCATTTCATAATGACATCGCCTACTGTTGACTTGAGTATCTGAAGAAGGCTGGAAATGTCACGCACGGACTTGCCGCATAGGTGACATCCAACGATGGTTCCACGTTGGAACTCACTGAGCTCTGCCGAACGACCCATTCTTGCCAATGTACAAGCAGAGTTGTGTCTGAAGGTGTGGGAAGCTATTTAAATGATGTGCAAGTCATTATCATGTGACATTGGGCCAATCGATGATCTGTGAGGGGTGTCCGGATATTTTTTATCATATAGTGTACAATGAATATCAACACAATTTTTTTTTCATCACCACCTTGTAAGCAGAAATTAGCAATGGTAGGGTAAAAGATGGAAAATATTTACATACATTAACCTACACTACTAATAATATGAAATAATATTTATTTATTAATTTATCTAATAAAGTTAAGATAAAACTACACCCAGCTGGGATCAGCATGGTCACTGACTGCCGAGTTAGGTCCTAGCTGGTGCGACAATGTAACAAAATACAAGTAAAAATTGGTTGTTAGTAAATATTATGTTAACACTTAAATGTTAACAAAAACTAAATTAGTAAAATGAGAACAAAGACCATGAGACATAAAAATCGCAAAAAGGTACCTTACTTATAAATATAAGTGTAATGAAGTTAGGCTTATCCTATTCCTTACTTATCGATATAAAAATAACTGTATTTGTTATATCCCATAAAATATTCAAAACTGGCTTTTTCAAATTTGTTTTACATCCACGTTATTTACGGTAAAATCACTATCATTTTAGTTGCAAGGTTTTGATAACTTTACAGTAATTCAATACAAGCTTTTTTAGGCTTTTATTCTTCATTAGAGTAATATTAAAATGAGAATATTCAAAACTTATTCACAAGATAATAAAGTTTATTTGCAATTAAATCCTTTACTACTCTTACATAGGCAATGGTGAACTTTTTCGTATAATGGTAAACTTCGAAAAGGGCCGTTTGCAATATTCTCGTAAAAGAACAATGCGTCGGTTAAGGTAGACATAAGTTAACCGCCGAAACCGTAAAGCGTTTTTCCATGGCGCTTCCAAAGTTTGTTGACGAAAAAATGACATAAATACACATAAAATTTATTTAAAAGTTTATTTCCACTTAAATGCTTTATTGTTATTTCACAAGTAATGGTAAACTTTTTCGTATACGATAGTGGCCCTGAAAAGGGCCGTTTGTAGTATTGTTGTAAAAGAACGATGCATTGGTTACCGAAAGCATAAGTTAGCCGCCGAAACCGTAAAGTGTTCTTCCCTGGCGCTTAAGAGCGTAGACAACATCCATGGCGGTAACGGTTTTGCGCTTGGCATGCTCAGTATATGTGACGGCATCACGAATCACATTCTCCAGGAATACCTTGAGGACACCTCGGGTTTCTTCATAGATCAATCCGGAAATACGTTTCACACCACCACGACGAGCGAGACGACGAATAGCAGGCTTTGTGATTCCTTGGATATTATCACGAAGAACTTT
>JAHWFO010108876.1:764712-780315 GCA_023313115.1 Rhysida immarginata
CGTTTGGCACCTCCTTTTCCCAGACCTTTGCCTCCTTTACCACGACCAGACATCTTCAGTGAGGTATCAGTAGCAAATCGAATAGAAGAGCTTTATTGCTGGAACGCAAAACTGAATGGCTAGTGAACTTCTAATCCTACGTTTTATAAGATTTCAAGCGCGGACCTATTAGAGAATGACAGTGACGTCACTGTTCCTAACGTTTGATTCGCTAGATTCTCAAATGTGAATTGAACCACGGATGAAGTAAATTTGGCTGAACCTAAATTTTCCTCTATGAATTTATTAATTAATTCATTAATTAATTTATTTATTTACAAAACAGGTAAATACCCAACCGGAGCCTGCATGACTACAGGGTTGACTTGTTAGATCTCGGGTGGCATAACTGAAAAAATAAATTAACAGTAATGAAAATTTAAGTACATCTAGAACAAATATACCATGAGACCAATAAAACGAAATTAACACAGGTTTAAAGGAGTCTTATGTTAATAAAAAGATATATATTCAACCATTCCTTACAAATAGCAGGAGTCGGGGAGGAATGGAAAACTTCAGGTAAAAGATACCACGTCTAAGTCCAATATAAGAGATGCATCGACGTTCATAACACTGGGGAACAAAAAAAAATTTTTTTCGTGGTGCCTGGAATGTTAGAACTGATTTTGATTATATTTGATGTGTTGATTCAAAATATGAAAACAGTTTCTCTCTATCAGCTATAGTTTTTGAGATACAGCACCACTAACTT
Organism: Rhysida immarginata; assembly: GCA_023313115.1. NCBI lineage: Eukaryota > Metazoa > Arthropoda > Chilopoda > Scolopendromorpha > Scolopendridae > Rhysida > Rhysida immarginata. Next base: position 765,467 of record JAHWFO010108876.1, read on the forward strand.
AATGCGCTTTTGTTATTTGTTATGGTACAGAAATGCGACGTTGATATAATAAGTCTGGGAAAAAGTACGTGGCGTTTTTCCTGATAGATGGCCACGAATTTTACTTAAAAAAGTGTCATGATTATCAGCGCCATAATTATCAAAAAAGAGCGTACCTTGGATTCTTTGGCGTTAAGCTTGGTGAACAAGACAAAACGTGGGCACCACTTGTTGTGTGTAAAATTTTTATGGAACACTTATGGCAATGGACTAATGGACAAAAGAGAAGTCTGAAATTCGGTGTGCCGATGGTTTGGAGGGAACTCAGAAACCACAATGTTATTTCTGTATTGTGCAATGTTGCGACGTTAATATCTCGAAAACTAGACCTGATGGAACAAATATAAAGTTATTTTTGAATTCTGCACCCTAAAATTACCTAAGAACACTTGAAAAATCGCCGGCACCAAAATGTGTGTTGACCTGTGTAATTGCTCCTGGCCAAAGAAAAATTTAATTTCTTGTATCTGATCAATTTTGTGCAATAATTTTATAGAGTACTATCAGAGGCACACGGCGTTGCCCGGGATAATTCCAGTTGTAGGTTAAGAGAACGACTTCAAGAAGTTAAATAATGACTCGAATTGGCTTTCAATAATTTAGTCTTTAGAAGTGTAATCAAAATGTATATGTATTTTTATCAATTTGTAAGTGTAATCAATTTAATTATTAATTTGTATATGCAATATTTTTCACTTGTTAAATACTGGTTCAGGTTTATTTAAAAAAAATTTATGATGTAGCTCCCCTATTTACCTTCATCTGTGGCAAACATTTTCCTGTAATTACCCCATCAGGGAAAAATTGTGTCATGTACATGACCTGACTTTTAAAAATTTTCCCCTCTCCCCACTGTTTTGGGACGAAAAAATGTCTCCCATTTCTTCACTTTTATAAAATTGCACTTCAGTTGAATCTTCCTTTTCAGTTTTTAAAACCGGTGTTTTGCCGACAATTCACGTCAGTGTTTGCAATTTTTGCCGCTTGATGGCCGCTGCTATAGCGCACCAAGCGGGTTTCTTGAAGGGCATATATATAAAAAGAATTCAATATAAAATATTGATAACTGCAATACTAGACATCCACCGAATATTCACCATTAAATGCAAATGAATAATCATTGATATGCTTTGCATTTGCCAAACAAAAAAAACAGGTTTCCTGAACAGATGCTACACTCGAACTTACCACGGAATGCCATTTCTGAAATTCCAGTTCTTCCCTATGAATTGTAAATGCTGTATTTTATTTTTGTGAACTTTGATTTAATAAACAAAAGAATATGTAATTTCAATATTTTTAGTTGATAATCTAATACTTTTCTCTAACTTCAAAATACAGCGCAGAAGTAATCAATTTTGTTTTTTATTTTTACTTATTTCTAATGAGACGTTATAAGAAGTGGATGATTACTAAATTGTTGCATATAAAATGCCCTCTTTTTAATAATAACCAAGATGAGAATAGCGTTATGAAATTGATAAACCACCACCAAATAATATATTGTGTGTTCCAATCTGTCAAAACATTACTCATTCCGATGTCATGAATTCTACAAGATCCCTGAAAAGTAGTTCTGTTATCAGGAATCACTAGAAAGTTAGCAGGCGGTTCTGTATCAGATCCGTTTTCAAATATTTCCATTTCATTAAGGGTAGCCGTCTTGCTATTGCTAAACGTATTGCAAAACATAACCTAATTGAAGTAAAACATTTTTCGAAACTAAGACGGCATTATGTTAAAAGGCTGATTTTACAATTGTCCTGTGACACATGCACTGCTGAAAACATTTTATTATTCAGAAAGAAAACATTAATTATTTTAATTATAAGTCTTAAATGAAATTATGAATTATCTGTAAGGTTCTTGTGACTCCTTATTAATGTTTATTTAATTTTTATTATAACCTGATAAACAGATGCTATTCTGCTATTGGGATGATATTTGGTACGCGGCAATCCCTTACTGTTGGACCAGAGTGCTCAAAAGTAAGTAGAAAATAATTAATTTTAAATGTTTTTTTGCTATTGGTACAGGGTGTAACAAAAATATCGAGGCAGTGGAATACCTGGAGAAATACACATCGGATAGAAAAAACATAAAAGACGTGTTTAATACGACCCCCACCCCCTGAGGAACTTTGGAATCTTAAATAGGAACTCATAAAGAACCAAGAATAAAATGGTATTTTCAGATTGTACACAACATTTGAGAAGTGTTTTGTTCTTTCACGTTGGTACAATGCGTGGAAAGGGATGGGGACTATGTCGAAAAGTGAATAATGCATTACTTAGAGGAGAAATGTGAGTATCAAATACAAAAAGAATTTTGAAAATCGGTTAAAAAATAAAAAAAAGTTACAGCCATGGAGGCATTACTTTTCAGTCCACCCTCGTATATAGACTGAATAGCTTTGCTGTAATAAATTTTTAAAAGTGTGAAGTTCTTTTGTAATCACCCTGTATTTGGAGCCTCGGAACGTCCAGCAGGGCCCTAGAGGCTTATATCACTTTCCTTGTATGCTGGTTTTATTATTTTTTTTATAGGTAGATATAGATAGAAGATATATAGATTTATTTTATTTTTTTATTAAAGTTTACAAAAAAATCCAACCGTGACGTGTATGGTCTGAGACCGACAAATTAAGTCTCCAGAAGGACTACAAAAACAAAATAAAAAGATTTTGTATGTTCTTTTGTGGTAAAAGTTTTTCCTTCCTATGGAGACTTTGGATTGTCACAAATGTCCCATCTTCTATCTATATAAAGGATGTTTGTTTGTGTGTATTGAATACAAATCTACAGTTTTATTCCGATCTTGATGAAATTTTGCATACTTGACCTTCAAACTATGAGGAAGGTCACTGTCTACCTCAGATTTCAGAAAAATAATAATTATCGATAAAAAAAATCGATATTCATGGTTATGTCAGGGCATATTAATGAGAAATATCTCATGACCAACAATGCAAGTCAAAGTTTGTACAACAATAGGCCCGTCGCATCAACAATGGTATCAATGCGCTATTCACCAATAACAATGAGCACAAAATGATGCAATGATAGAAAGTTCATTTCAAAGAATTATAACACTGAACATAAAATGATGATGCAATGACAGAACATTCGTTTCCAAGAATTATTAACAATAAACATAAAATGATGATGTCATGACAGAACATTCATTTCCAAGAATTATTAACAATGAACAGGAAATGGATATAATAGGCGATATAGATAGGGCAATCTCTCTCGATGAGGTAAAGGAGATGTACAGTCAACCAAAGGAAATAATCCACACGAGTTTAATACTTAATATTATATTTCATGCTAATGTGTTGTTTAAATAGCTTTTTTAATTATAATTATTTAAATTTAATAATCTTAATAATGCTAACTCTAAATGTAATATTAAATTATTAAAAATAAATTAATATTGAAACGGTAAAACTTAGAGTAAAATTCAAGTGTGGATTATTTCCCTTTGATGACTGTACGTGTCTTCCTTCAGCTCCCTAACAAGCGTTCAGACGTTTGGGAAAAGTGTGTGTGTTTCTTTGTGTGTTTGTATATGTGTTTGGCACGTTTGAGCAGTGCATAACCTATTACAGTTTAATTCCAAAAAATACATCAACTCGAATTATCAAACCAAAAAAGCATACGATTTATCTGTGGTGTGCTATTTAATAATCGTTCGAAGGAACCATAATTATTCATACCTATCGTAATGCCACCAAAGAAAAGAAAGAGCATTGGTCAGAGAAACCCTGCAGCTAAGATACAAAAAACTGTCCGGGCGGCGTATATTCGAAACGCACGAGGTGCAGACCATCATTCGCCCTCTAGTGACGATAAACGATGTAGAATTGAATGTCCAGTGCCAATTGAATTGTCGCGAAACCTGTAACCGGCCGGGGGGAAACCAACTGCCCCCTGTAACCAAATAGCTTGGGGTATATATCAGTTCGTTAGAGGGGGGGTCTGGGGGGCACAGCCCCCCAGTCTTTAAAAAAAAATTCACTCCGAGCAAAAAAAAAAAAAAAAATACAAAAAAAAAAATAAAATAAAAAATAAAACAGTGCCAGTGTAATATAGTTGGACTAGTAAACAATTTGGACTCCTGGAGGGCGTAAAGTTATGTTTATTGCCACTAGAGAGCGAATGATGGTCTGCACCTCGTGCGTTTCGAATATACGCGTCCGGGCGTCAGAGACACCTGAACAACGGGAGCTTCGTCTGCAGCAGAAGCGTATGCAAGCTTCCACGTCAAGAGCAAGGGAAACTTCGGAGGAAAGAGAGCTACGTGTACAACGCGTTCGACGTAGAACGGAAGAATTAAGGGTGGCGAATCGACATTCTGATTTAAAATTATCCCGGGCAACGCCGGGTACCACTGCTAGTTACACAATATAAATACAGGTTGTGAAAAATTTATTCTTGGTGCGGGCAGGAAAAAATTTAGAAAAATCGAGTAAACGTTTATTATACCTTTTTAAAATCTATAATAAAGATTTAAAAAAAGCTTTTGCTTTGAGAGAATAGCGTTATCCCATTCAATAAATTTATATATTTTTTTTAATCTTTTCAGCTAGGAGATATAATGCATCTTCTTGGCCATGTGCTCGGCTTGTACCACGAGCACACCCGCGAGGACAGAGATCGGCATTTGGTATTCTTCGACGACAACGTTTTTCCGAGACAACGAAGATACTTCAAGTGCCCTAAGGAATTTATAGTGGAGAAAACGCCTTACGATTTTTCTTCCATTATGCAGTTTTCGTTATTCGTTAGTATGAGTAATTTATAAATTGAAGGGCTCGGGGCAATAAGGACCTAACCACAGGAAGAAATTCTTACTAAGCTTAAATGTAATAATTACTGCTTGTGGAATCCATTTACAATATGTTTCAGTAACAATTGCACAAGTAAACTGCAACCACAGTACAACAAAACATAAACCATACAGATTTGCAGATTTATAAACAATATAACATTACTTTCCTCAAAAACTTCTTCCTTAGGTCCTTATTGGACCGAGCCCTTCAATTAATACATCTAATAAAATTTGACCAAAATGCCATAATTACATATTTTATTAGCATCATACTTAACCGAAGAGCATTACATTATGACCACCCCCAGCCTAGAGAAATGAACACGCTTGTACAGTCGGGTGCAAAAAAGTTTTTATCTAGGTCAAAATTGTTCGGCTTCCTTACAATACTTCAATCCAATGAGATTGCTTTTTCCAGGTGCCCAGTCGAACACACTTATTATGGAACGATTCCATTAAGTTTTTGCTTAGCATCGGGGGTAGGCAAGTTTTACGTCACGTGCTCAACTATGTTGACAAAAAATTATTTGGGTATTCTGTTGAGAATTTTTGTTTAATTAATAATAAACTAATCTATTTGGTTAGTAATGTAACATAGATGGTGCACAGTATCGATTTAATTATATACGTAATCAAGAGATAAGCTGATGCAGCGCTCGTTATGGTGTGATGCGGAAGTGACTTACACGTGTAAGTGGAAGCTATTTTCTTTTGACTGCTCGAAATTACAAGTCTCATTTTTTGTGTTTATATAAAGTGATCAACGACAATTATACCAAATCAACCAAATTTTTTTTTTTAATTTATTATATACTAGCTGATATACCAGGTCTTGATCGGACTCTTTTTTGATGAAATTTTGCACTATCTAATATACAGAAAAAATGAACACATGAAAAAAGCTTGAATTAATATAGTAAAAATTTATATTGGAGAATCGAAGAGAATGCTTTAAAATGCTCCCAATGGATGGCCTATCCAACTACCGGCCCTTCAGCAGTTCTACTCGATTTCGCTCGTTTTGAAATGTTCTCTATAGCTGAGTGAGTTTGACGCAGTGCCGGAGAAAAAAGGTGGAGAATAATGATCATTTTTTCTGTATACATACATACATACATAAATACATACCTGCATACATACGGTCACGTATAAAATTGACGGCGTAGTGGAAGTTCACCAGGTAAGTAAAGAAGACAGAGAATATATACATTAATTGATAAATAAAAGACCTTTATTCAACCAAGCTACTGAATTTACAGTGGGAGCTGTTCTTGAATAAAAGCTCACGGATGACATCTACTGGCACGTAGATAATCGACGTGTAAATACCTCCATAGGCAAATACAGCGTTAACAATATGGAAATTATGAAATTGAAATAGTATCCAAATTATGAGTCAAAGCGCAAACGTCTAACATGGACATAAGGGCGAACTTGATATACAGCAGAAATACTTCTGTTTACAAAAACTAATAAAATCTTGTAAACATTCCAAGGAGGAGCTTTAGCAGTGAAGGAAAAATACATTATACATGTATTAAAAAAATTAATCCCCCCTCCCCCTCCCCCAGAGCTGAAGTCATCTATTTTTACCCCTTTATCTACACCTTTTACCTCTCCCCAAGTTTTTTAATCAAAAATTAATTTTTTCGAACGTAATATGTAGAAAATTACGTTCTAAGGAAAGCTCGTATTTCCTTTCCTTTCTCATCATTTCCGAACGTATGATATTACAAGCCATATGTTGGCATAGTTCTAAAGACCACGTGACTACTACCCCCGCAAATCCCACCTGGGCCTAAACTTAACAGTAACGCAGATCTTGCCTAGAAGAATCTGGATGCTGAATTTCACGCTTTACGTACCTAAATAGCACATAGATATGTTGTCCTCTCTGAATCCCACCCCCGTAATTCCGACCCCAGTATACCAATCAAAACCAAACTAAATAGTGCAGATGGACATGCCCATAGGAAGCTACATTCCGAATTTCAACCTTCTACCTCAAAAAATGTAGAAATGATTAAGAGTGATTCAAATCGTGTATAAAATAAAATCTTGTAAACATTCCAAGGAGGATCTTTAGCAGGGATGCAGAAATACATTTATTAAAAAGAAATTAACCCCCCCCCCCTCCGGGTAGGGGAAGGCAGGTGGCAGATCCTGCGTTCATCTATTTTTACCCCTTTATCTGCACTTTTTACCTCTTTCCAAGTTTTTTAATCAAGAAAATTGATTTTCTCCAACGTAATATGTATGAAATGTAAAAAACCTCGTATCTTCTTTCCTTTCTCATTATTTCCGAACGTATGATATATCACATGCCATATGTTGCCATAGAGCTAAGGATCAAGTGACTGCCACCCCCGCAAATTCGATCCCACTCGAACAATTGGGCCTAAACTTCATATTAATGTAGATCTTGCCTAGAGGAATCTGGATACTGGATTTTACGCCTTCACGTACCTAAATAGCACATAGATATGTTGCCCTCTCTGAATTCCACCCCCGTAATTCCGACCCCCGTATACCAATCAAAACCAAACTAAATAGTGCAGATAGACATGCCTATAGTTGCTACATTCCGAATTTCAACCTTCTACCTTAAAAAAATGTAGAAGTTATGAAGGGGACGGACTGACATTATAAAACTAATAAGTAGCTCCATTCTTATCCTACTTATGAGGGTCAGTCAAATAAAAACCGGAAATATATTTTTACAGCTCCTTTATTGCAGAGATAGTTGGTACACTATTGGCCTACCACTCTCTAAGAGTGAAGGCCTTTGTTTTCGTTTCAGAAATTCAAATTTTTTTTTTTTTTTTTTTGCTGAAATCGACTTAAAAACTCATGATTCGTAAAAATATGTTGAAATTTTGAATAAAAATTTTTCCGTCTGTACGTATGTGACCAATTTTGTGCAGCTAACTCCTCTGAAACGGCAAATAGCCGAACCAAATAAAAATTATAAATACTTAGAAGGTTCCTTAAATTGTGCCTTAGCGTATAGTTTATGTCAATTGGGTAAGCCTCTTTCGAGATATTAATTATTTTCTAAAAATTAAAAAATGGCTGTAGCGTTCAAACGAGCGAACCAAACTCAATAAACTCGACATGTACATACTCCTCTCATTAAGGCGAATTTTTTTGTAAATGACTTGTTTGGCTGTGATGAGCCGTTTTGGAGTTATTAACTATCCCCTTCCCCAAGATCCCCCCGTCGTCAATTTTTTTTATTTTTTTTAAGTTTTTTTAGAAATTCAGACAGTGGGGTTCTTAAACTATACATTGACCATTTTTTATGGAAATGGGCTAAGCCTTTTTAAAAAATTAATTTTTTTTTTGAAAAAATGAAGAAATGGCAGAAACATTCATTTCAAAGCTCCAAACACAATATAAACGGCATGAAGAGCTTCCTTTTAATGAAAAATACAATTTTCTTTTTGGCGTAGAATACGTCTTATATTTCGATACTGGGATGCCACGCTTAAATCGTGAATGTCACGAAAAGTGTTGATCACGAAAACTTTAATAACGTCAAAACTATAAATGATAGAAAAATGAATGATATTGCATTCGATAGTAAATAAAGCAAAGCATGTTTTAGACTTCGACCGACTTCGTGCTGGTGACATCGGCTGATGTAATCGAAGTACAAAGTTGAGTCAGAAAATCTGCTCTCTGGCAGAGATTAATTTAGTCTAACTCCGGCTTCCTTTGTGATAGCACGGCATTTTAGGTGCCATTTGTTTTATCTTTTTGCGCTTTATAAATTAAACCTCAGTAAGTAGATAACCCCTTACCTTACGCGCATATTAATGAGGAGGGGGTGACCAATTTGATCCAATTAAAGTCCTCCCCTCCCTTTTTGCTCCAAATTAAAGTCCTCCCCTCCCTTAATTTGCTCCAATTAAAGTCCTCCCCTCCCTTAATTAGGGTGTGGTCATTTAATGTGGGCATTGTTTAAGTAATTTGGGCATTGTTTAATTAATTAGGGCGTTGGTTAATTAATGTGGGCGTTGGTTAATTAATTAGGGCGGCGCCCCTTTGATTTGAAGGGCGTGGTCATTTCGCCCCACCTTGTACGGGCATGCCACAAGGTGTTTGCGTGTCGGGGCTTGTGAAAACAAGTTTCACATGCCCCGACATTTAGTATTCGCCCCACGTGACCCCTCTACCTCCCCCCTACACCTACCTGACGTCACAGACGTTCAACCAATCCGCGCGTAGAAGGCACCTCACGTGACCCACCACCTCATCTCCCCTCTTTTAATTTGGGCGTTGGCCTTTTAATTTGGGCGTTGGCCTTTTAATTTGGGCGTTGGCTTTTTAATTTGGGCGTTGGTCTTTTATTTGGGTGGGGCCTGGAATAAAATTAATTTTATCATCCTCTGATATACTCCTGGTGCTGGTGCTGGTGCTGGTGCACCAGGGTGGGGGGTTAGAGGAGACCTAATGTTCTCAGCAAAAGCCACATGGGTGATTCTGGCTTACAAGTAAACACCAGTCGATTCCCTTATATACCATACTTTTCGGGTAGCGGCTTTCATACTGGCGCCTCAGCGGATTACCTTATTACTAATGCACTACAGATTACCTAATTACTAATTCACTATTGTTTCTAGGGTAACCAAATTTTTCCAAACTCTTTTACAATGTCTTCTACGACTGCTGTTTCAAATAAATACAGATGTGTTCTTTACATAACTTAATTTTAATTTTCAACTAATGGATACAGTGTTTCAATGGATAGGGAGTGCAGCTAAGGTGGGACTAATGTTGTCTGAACTCTCATATCATTGTTTATAAATACAACGAGGTCACACAACCTGATGAAAGGGTCGTATTCACTAACCTTTTAAAGCTTATTTTAAAGCTGGGCTGTTGGAAATTTGTTTTATTTTCATGTTTGCCTCTCTCACTGATAGCCTTTTGCTCACATGAAGGACTGTTTTGTTTTTTTTTCTAACAGTTGTACCTGGTTGAAATGTTAAATAAAAATACAAATTTCACATTTCTCAATGCTGTTGAGGTATACTTAACCCTCTCTCTATACAAATTTGTACAAATGTGACTCACAGAGATTGATAAACGCATTGCTTGATTCCCCAACCTCACGATATTTACCCACACACCCCCCTCTCTCTCTTTCTCCACTGCTCCTACATAACCAACACATGTTTACAAAATGTTGTTTTAAACTGTATTCTAAAAAACTGTTTTCGTACTCTCTCTCTCTCTCTCTCTCTCTCTCTCTCTCTCTCATACAGTATACAACTTTTCGGTTCACTTAGGATATTCGGACACGCGCGTGATATGTTTCGTACTCTTTATTGTGCAAAAAGTCTGTATTCGATTTAAGGCAATGATCACATGCGTTGATTTAACATCACTCATCACAAGTCGTTAAGTTCTCAAAGTCGCGCACTTGTTGTTTTGTTTTTACAGTTTGAATTTATAATTTTTACTTAATAAAATCGGTACGTGGCCTATGCTTTCGTTTTACGACACTACAATTCACGCGTTGATGACGTTCGCGTATGCGAGCATCGTGATTCCCGGGCTGGGCACTCACGGTCGCGTTTGGTTCTCGGACGTCGCGACGATGTTGTTCGCTCGGGTTGCATTGTTCACGTGTTTGTGTTTGCTTAAAAAAAAAAAAACCCTGTGTCTTCAGCCAAAGTTATATGTGATATGTTTTTCTATACTTTGTTAGGTTAGCCTGCTCTTTCTTCGTTTTGTTTTTGTTTTTTTTTTTCCCTAATTAAATTCTCTCCCGCTTACACACGGCGGATGTCGAGGCATTCGCACGAGGCCTAATAACGGTGCTTTGTGTGATCGGTCGCTACTTTCGACGCGCAGACTAATTCAAGCTAAAAATCTACGTCTCTGACAATTCAAGATATTTGAAATACGTTTTGTTTGTTTGTGCTGCATTGACGTTTTCACATTACTTTCAGAGTTTTTCATCTAATTTTAAAAACGTACGCCCTTGTTATCACACAGCTAGCAGGGGTAGGCTTAACGAGCTCGTGTGGAGTATGTATAGCCACCCTTTCGACACTACGGTTCGTGTTCAAAACTATATCGGGCTAAAATTCCTTGCATTTTTTCTAGCAGGTATGCGATATACGTTTTGCTCATGATGCATTGGCGTTCCCCATTCGTTTCGTGTTTTTCCCTACTAAATTAAGAGCCTGTCCTATTTATAAAAGTGTACGTAATTCTTACCCCTGCCAGCCGTACGAAGTCTAACGTATCAGAGCCGTGAACAGAGGTGCCAACAGGGTGTATTCAAGGCTCACATTCAATCTAAGCTAAAAAAAAAAAAAAAAATCCTTGTCTCAGCCGTAGGGTTGCTGTATTTTACTAATGTAAAACGGAATGTTTTTAATTTTTAATACAATACCATTTTTGTTTCACATGTGCGGTGGGCCTTGTTCATTTCTTAGGTCTCACAATCATTCGTTGCCTTGGAAAATTTATCTCCACATGTCCACATCTGTTTCTGTTTTGCTTTGATTTATTATAAAAAATAATAACAAATAATGTTGATGGTGATGATGATGATGATGATGAAAAGTATACAGGTATTCAATTTTAGTTACTACTTACTGCGTGTTTTTTTTGTTTTTTTTTATTATTCCCTATAATTTTAACTGACGTGTTAAAAATAAAAATAAAATAAAAACAAAATTCTGCCTTTACTTTTAATGTATTTAGGCTAGTGCAAATGTTAAATTTTCTAAGTTAATCTCCATTGTATAATAAACGTTTAAGTGCAAACTCATTGTGAATCGATTCAAACAATATTAGTATCCAGCTACGTACACTGAAGGTTGCTTTTAGCAACACAATGCTTTGTTGCTTAAGAAGAGTTAATGTAATGATTGCCTCTGAATGTTAAAGAGAGTTCGAATCCTTAATGTTTTAATGCTAATCTTAATTGCTTGTAAGCTTCCACAGCAATATTAATTTATTTAATATTCTCTGTATAAAGGTATTAAAAAGTACGTAGCTCTAAAACGAAGTCACGAAAGGATGATTTAAAAAAAGCGACGTTAAATGAATGACTTTGAATGAATTTGGAAACTCTTTTTAGTTTGTTTACTTAAAAATTACGCTGTGGAAGCTTACAAACAATTATTGATAATTATTTCTTTAATTCACTACGCTGCCATGGTTTTTACCGCATAGAGATTCGATCTCTCTTTAACGTTTCCTAAATTGACGGATAATAGCGAATCTATCTATCTATCCATCGGTGACCCCAATCGGACTAGATGCAGTTGTATTCGTTTTGGGGTCTTGTTACTCTTTCGACTGAAATTTTGTTTTAATCAAATTTTTTTCGTGTCTATTTATCATCAATTTACTGTTTTGTTATTCAGTCGTTTGAAAAAAGAAAATTGTCTTTCCAGGGTTCCTTTGTTAAACGACAAGCCCTACCTATTAGCGTGTTGTTGCTTTTTCTGTGAATTTAAGCTAAAACTGTGTGTTTAAAATTACAAAATTTTTACTGTTTTCAACACTATCGAGGTTATACGGATATCTCGGTACTAATCTATGTCTGAAATGATTTGCTGTCATTATAAAACTGACGACAGTTTTGCTAGCACTCATTTTAATATGATTTTATAAGTTGGTTTATTTATTTATGCATATTTGAGGTACGCATTGTCCGACAATAACACTGTGACTGCTATAAATTTCTTTGCTCACAGAATCCATATTCTTTAAACCAACTAATTATTTCCCTTTTTTATGATACTCGCTCGAAAAGATAAACTGTAAATTGTTTCATAAAAAACTAATTTTAATACATTTTCATTTTAACTCAACGTAAGCATTGCATTTCTCTCCCGCCTCTAGTTGATTTAGCCACCCCCAGGTGTGAATTCACTAGTGCTCCAAGCGGCATGCAACTAGCTTATATGAAATATTTAAATAAGCCATTTTGGACATCCCTTCGTTAGCATGAATAGATGCATCAACCCGCTGTCACATTGAATCCCGAATGCATTGATGTATCCCTGGAGAATTGCATATTGTTTCGCAGCCTTTCACAATATGGGCTCGGAGGGCTTCCTGCATCTAGTGGGTTCCATTATACAACAGCTTTCAAATGCCCTCCCACAAATAAACGTCTACTGAGTTTAGTTTCAGAGTGTGTAGGCTAAGGAATTGGTCCACTGTATCTATCAAAGTGAAAATGAGTTCTAACATGGAAATAAAGAGTTTCCAGATCCTTTCCATATAACATATTTTCTTCCTCTACATATAAGAAATGTATCTTGAAAGTTTGGCTGTACCAATGAATCTAATGGAAATTTAGTCTAGCAGGGGCTTTGCTTGGTCTTCTAAGCTTGTTAATAAAGGGACAAATACAAACATCAACACCTTTGCTGGGATTCAAACCTGTGACTCATTGGTTTCCAGAGTGAAAAGACCGGCACCTTTGTATTCTCAGCCACTGAGCCACCCAGTGATTGATTATCCAATCTAAAATATTAAAAATCTAAAATAATTTATAAATAATCTGTATCATCGTCCTATGATACCAATTATTGGTGGTTGGTCATCATAGAGAGAAAAGTCAACCAATTTCAAACATAAGATGTAACTAAACTAAGTATTTTGATTTATTCTGTGAATCTCCAAAAATATATATATAATTGATTAAATAAAATTTCTTAAATATTAAACTTAAAACAAAGCACCACAATTACTGAATGTAACTCACCCCTTAAGAGTCTTGAATCACAACATTCAAAAGTTCGATCATTGATCTTTATTAAAAAAAAAAATAGTCGCCGGTTGTTTTCAATCTGATAAAGTTTCTCCTTCTGTAACCAGTCATTTTTTAACTACATGGTGCTTATTGAGGATGGCAAATATCATTGATGAACAGATGTTCTTTCCTACAGCTGAATCAAAGTTTCTTCAAAACTTCAGACAAAAAAACAAGCTTTCCAGTATCGGCCCATCAGGGCACTCCATCAGTTTTTGTTTGTTTTTTTTAAATCAAATCAATGACCCAACTATTTGAATGTTTTGATTCAAGAATCCAAGGAGGAGTTATGTTAGGCAATTTGGTGACTCTGTTTTAATTTAATATTTATGAAATTTTATTTAATCAATTATATATTTTTCAGGAGTTCCGGTAATAAAACCAAAATATTTATAAGCAAACATTTCTTTATTATAAGAGGTAACCATTCAATGACTATTAGCATAGATGCAATAAATCAAGCCTTGTCGAAATGAAAGTACTTTAAAAGAGATGGAAGTTCAATATTGCTCTGACAAAAATTAAAGAGGAAAAATAATAACAATTAATGACGGTAAAGTCATTCTTCATAGCACAAATGTTTTCAGCTCTATCAGGTTCTCTCTCTCAGGTGATATCAACGGGTACCTGACAGATCCTGAAAACATTAGTGCTACTAAGGACTTTACTGTCATTGATTGTTATTATTTTTTTTTTTTTCTGTTCAATTTTTGTCACACAATGGTGGATCACATCATTTCGCTTATGCTCATGGAGGCATTGGATTCGCCATAGGGAAATTTTCTTCAATTATATCTTGAATTTTCTTTTTTAGTGATGAAATCGGATGACTACTGATATTTTCTCCCCAATGACTATCCAACAATAATGCACGGGAAATGTGATACAGGTGATAAGCAATTTTTTAAATCCAGGTTGGTCCTTTTTATATGTATTGAAATTGTAATTATTTTGATATTTTAGGGTTTCGATATTTTTATACAACTTATTTTAGTTAATATATTGGAGGTTGTACATATTTTATGCCAAATAATTAATGTCAAATTTATTTTCTTTTATTTTTTTAAATAGGTCCCTTTTTTTTGATTTTTTAAAGAATTAGTTTATCCATTTTACAAGGATAAAACATCTGGACGGTATCCTGAAGTTTTCTGGTTAAAGGCCAGGCACTGAAGTTTTTTTTTTT
>JAHWFO010108876.1:806585-843880 GCA_023313115.1 Rhysida immarginata
CATTCCAAGTCGTTTGATATATTACATGCCATATTTTAGCACTGAAATTTCCAATGAACCATAAGGGTTTCACTAAATCAGGTTCCTTGAAACCAATTTTGACTATCATAAATTTTACGTTATATTCATTCATGACTCATCATTCCAAGTCGTTTGATATATTAAATGCCATATTTTAGCATTGAAAAATTTTTAATGGTGTCGTAAGGGTACCATTAAAGCACGTGCCATTGTTTCGATTACAATCATCTTCAAAATGGTTCATTACCGGAACCTTATTTATCAATTGGCGAAAATATTAATTTATATCCGGATCTATCTCGTGATTACGATTTGTTTGATATATTAGAGAGGTTCAGCACCACATAAACGCGAACGTGACGCGAACGCGTGTGACGTTTCTAGTCTGAAATAACGTGGCTTTTTCATTGTTTACAACTTTAAACAATGAAAAAGCTACGTCATTTCAGATTGGAAACGTCACATGCGTTAGCGTCACGTTCGTTTACGTGGTGCTGAACCTTTCTATTACTTAATATCTCTCCATTGAAAATTGCTAGGTGGGGTCGTGAAGGTACTTTCTGTGCACGTGCTATTGAACAGATTTAAATAACATTTGTGATTGGTTCGTGCCTTCTACCATATGCATCGACTGATGAAAATAGTAATGAATAACCGCTTCTATCTCGTCAATACGATTTGTTTGACGTATTAGTTAATATATCTTCCCATTGAAAATTGCTTGGCGGGAAAATGGAGGTACCATTTGTGCACGTGCTAATGAACCGATTTAGATAATAATTGTGATTGGTTCGTGCCAGCGACTGACGAAAATAGATTTTGAAAATCTTTCATAGCCTCGGAGGAGTTAGAGTTACGGACGGACAGAAGACAAGACAGACAGACACGTTGCCCCACACTGATAGCATAAAGCACCTTTCGGTACTTAATAAACCATTAAGGAAAGGTTAAACTAAAACAGTCGAGGAACCATATTTTAAACCATCCTATGTTATATTGCAAGTTTCTAATGGAGCATAAAGATAACATTAAACCACGTAGCTAGCGACGGAGGCAGGTTGTGAAGATGTCTTTCCACAAACCGATCGAACATTCTCTTGTATTTATCGATGTCAAGCAGAGAAACGTTCAGAAACCAATTGTTCGAAGCAGAGCCTGCAGAGGAGGCTGGGAATGGAGGGGTTCCAAGACCACTCCATGGCACTGTGATCAGAAAACGAGCATGGAATGACCTCCATGGAACCAGGTGCACCATCAAAAGTGGCGTCTACGAGAAAAAGGTCCAACCTCGAAGACACAGAGGGAAGACCTTGGTGAAAGGTGGACCCACATCGGTTGGAATGGGAAGAAGACGCCCACAGATCGAAAAGTGCATTCTGCTGGCACAACTGGTAGACACACCCAAACGAAAAGATGTTCTCATCCGGATGGCAATTGAAGTCCCCAGCAACCACCGCAGGCAAGGATTAGCACAGGTAAAAATCCAGGTCTTCAAAGAATGTTCGTTTCTCTGCTGATAAACACGGGGTGTACACATAAAGCAATCGGAATTTGAGCCCAGATAGCAGGAGGTCCAAAGAAATTACCCTGCACTCACAGTCAAAGACGCAGTTCGACACCACAATAGAGGGGTTGAAGATGCTTGAGGCAACCCCCTGCCCGTGTGGCGAAGATGAGCTGATGAAGAACTGCGCAGATGGATATTGACTGCGAAGGCCAGGGAGGTTAGCAAGCTGTTACGAAGGAGCAAGCTTCACCTCTTGAAGAAGGAGAACATTTGGCCTGTACAGGGCAATGAATGATGACAAAACCGATTGTTTGAAGGACGAACCAAGGGAACGAACGTTTACGGAAAAGACCTTCACTGCGAACAAATATTGGGTTACGCCCTTATTCCAGGGACATTGTTACTTACGCCCTTATTCCAAATATTCATACACAAAAAACAATAGAAAATTATTTATTTTATTTCCAAGTTATTAAACAGGGTAAACATAATGTCTGAATTGTTCTAATCCACCGATTCTGACTCATCCTGGTCTGATGTATCGTCAGTTTGGCAGTTCTGCAGTACTTCGTCAAACTACAATGATTCATCAGGTTTCAAGTATTTCAACAAACTTCTGACATCTTGAATTTTTTTCGACTTTACCCTCCCCTTTTCTGCATTTTCTAGGGCCAGGTTTTCGCTGCTCGCTTTAATAGGATCCAGTTTCATGCAACCCATCAAATACGTGTCTTGCGGGGTTTTTATCCCCATTTATCCAAAAGTTTTGAAATAATAGTTCTTGTTCATTAACAGATAACACTTCATAGCATTTTTTAGCACTACAACATTTCGTAACTGCTACAAATTTTTTTTCCTTCAACAACTAGAACTTTTTTTGTGGCGGGATCGATTCTTTCATAGCTTTCACCTATATTCCTTGCACATTTACGTTTGTTGGCCTTCCAATCTTTTAAATTAGTAACATTTCTCTTTCTTTTGTATTCATCGGTTTCCATTTTTGTCGTGTATTATTAAAAAAATAAGCAAAATTCTACGGTAATAAACACAATAAAATCGAGGGAAAATACAAATACATTAACAGTGGGGACTGCCATTTTGTTTTAAAGCGCCACTGTACGGAAAAATAGCGGCGCTCTTTATAAATATGTCTCTATTTTGAAAAATATAAAAGCGCTAACAAATCTGTTACGCCTCTATTTCATATACCAAAGCATAAGAGACCGAATGCAATGATAATCGGAAAACGGGCGTAAACGCCATTACGCCCCTATTCCAGTGAACTCCTCAATTGAGACAGGCTAGTTTCATTTTCTCTAATTTTATATAAAGTTGGAGGGATTGCACGTTTCTTCCCAAGTCTAAATTGTATGGTTGATTCAGATGTCGCTGAATTTATGGCTATTTCCGTAGTTGTTAATCGCTTATCCCAGTCATTTTTTCCGTTGTTAAGGTAGTTACGTATTATCTGAATAACCGTCTGGTTTGTTCTTTCTGATTGTCCATCAGTTTGGGGATGATATGCACTTACAAATTTTAACGACGTTCCCAATGCTTTAAAGATGGCTTGCCATAGATTGGGGGTAAACATGACATCCTTGTCGGAGATTATAACTTGCGCAAAACCATGAATTTTGAAAACGTTATCCAATAGTAGTTTAGCAGTTTCTTCTGCAGTAATAAAAGAGATACATGAAATCAATCGTACTCTTTTAGAACATATCAGCAACCATTATCAAAGCATCGAATCCATTGGATGTTTTAGATGAGGTTAAAATGTAATCCAAAGTAATCATATGCCATCTCTCGGGCAGATATTCCAATGTTTGCAAATCACCATAAGGCAATGAACGCAACACCTTATTACGTTGATATTTATCACACGAGTTGATGTACTTTGCTGCATCTTTTGCCAACTGCGGGCGCACTGGCACAACTTGTTCATTTTACTAATCGTTTTACTTATACCCAGATGACCCGGTGGTGTATCATCATGACAAGATGCAATAATCCGATCAGTAATTGATGCTAGATTGGGAATTATCAATTTTGTTTTTTTTTATCCTTCTTCGTTCAGATATGGATGACGAATTTTATTTAATAATTGTTTCATAAACTGGAACTTCTGATATCCTTCTTTTATCTGCTCTATAACTTTATCTTTTAAATTCCATTCGCCAGCATTACTTATAGCATTTAACTTCTGCTCATTCGTTTCTTTTTTACTTGCCTCTTCTTTTCTATTTTCTACTAATTGTACCTTAGAGCTACAAGCAATCCCTTCCTGTTCATTTGCTTTTTGATCTTTATTTACACTTACAGATTCACTTGTGCAGTAACTTTTTCATTTGCCTTAGTTATGAGAATTTCTATTTTCCTTGCCAGTTCGACTAAGGTTTCTGCTTTTATTTCATCTATCCCCGCATGCTCCTTCTTAACCTCATGTATACATAGCTTAATTTTATCTTGTTCAGACTGTGACTTTACTTGACTGAACAATAGCACAAAACACTTATTAAATTTCTTAAGATTATTTTTAAACTTTGCTTCCGTCAAGCCTTTAACGATTTGCCGCTCTTTTTTATTTGTTTCTCTGACAATTTATTTGCATCCATCTTAATAAATGTATCCCCTTACTCCACAGCTAAAACGAATAGTATAGCCAAAAGGGGAGAACAAAAAAAAAATAACTTGACACTATGCACTTAATCCTGAGCGCAAGAGTTCATAAAGCTTGGGCGGGCAGACACACACACACACAAAAAAAAATCACAAAACAACTATGCGTAGCACTAAGTTTTACTTTTTTTTTATATGTTGCTGGGTGGGAGGCCAAGTCCTTTGCACGCTTCTGCAACCATAAATTTGTTTCCTTACGTCTGTCACATGTTCAGTTGAAGTATTAATGCAGAGTATGTTAAGAAGTAAGGGAAATGGGTAGGCAACTATTGACTTTTATCAAAATACTTGTTTATTGGCAAACAATAAATTGCAACTTGCAATAACTTAATTAAACACTTAAAGCAAAAGAATGTCGTTGATTTTCTTAATCAATAAATAGATAATAAATAACTGGTATAAGCACAACCACTTAATTCGCCTAAATATTGTTGTCACACAGATGCACTACAAACACAAGAAACAGAATTCAAATAGTTGGTCATCTACTTAGAAAACTCTTAATTTGGAAAGGCATCACAATTACACTATGAAATAGTAATTAATTATAGCTTGAGCCAGCGATGAAATTGACACACTAAACGACTTGCTATATGGCTTAGCTAATGCTGCACTATCGATAATAGACATTTAGCACACCGGACCGACTTAAAATTTGGCCGCAATAGCTCTCCTTAAAAAAATATATGTATATATTTTTTTAATATATATATGTATCAGAGAGCTCTCCTTAATATATGTATATATATATATCAGAGATAACGTTGAATGTAATTTATAAATTAAGCTGTTTGCCCAAAGCGTCAGAATTATTATGGCGACACACAAACGCCTTTATTTTAATAAGGATTAAAGTCCATGTATAATCCAAAGGGAAATGTTAAAACTTAATTTCCGGAATACGATATGGAATACCATTGCTTCTTAACTTGGACGAAAGCGCTAAATATAAACAATTTCCGAACATAAAAGCTCATCTGAAAAATTTAGATACTCCACGACGAGGAGGATCAAACAGATACTCCCACGACGGTTCTATGATACCGACGTCTTCCTTGAAATATCCATTTGTGCCCAAAGGAAATATTCTAAAGCACTTACAGTTCGCATAGTTATAACGCATGCAGAATATTGCATGGAATTCGAAAAGCACTAGCTGATTTAGCGATGAACAAGTTAAGCTGAGCTGAATTCCACCATGGCTAGCAGATGCAGTCGAAGTTTCACTACCTTCCATTCTCATTGTTCAGGATTTTTCGTTTTTCACTTTCATTCTGAACATTGTATTCTGGACGTTTTATTATTTTTATTTTTGTACTCACTCGAGCTACCAATCTTATCCGTTTCCAGCTATTATTCAAAAACTTTGACTCCATCAGGTTAAATCTCTTCTCATCCAAAAAAAAAAAATCACTCCACATTATTCATAAGTCCAGACATCTTTTCTTTAGCAACGTCTAATTTTGCTGGTCTTATTAACGTGTTATCCTCATCTCTACATTTTCTCTGACAGTACACAGAAACAGTTTGTCGAGAATACTACAGGGGAAGACCATCAACAATAACGGCAGCACTTTAAGGTTGCAAAGTGGCGAACATGAGATACAGCTCTGGAGCAGTGTTGCTAGATCGAAATGTCGAAAACCGCCATCATCTACCTAAAAAAGTCCCGTTTCCCCCTAGAATTTAAAGTAGTGAAACTAAAAAAAAAAAAATGAAAGGCGAAAATAAAGCAGAATGACAGTTTTTTATATTCTTATGGAAACATAAATTATAAAAATCTATATTGACTCATGCAAAATCAGTTCTTGGATAACACTTCCCATAGCAAAGCATCATCACTGCATTACCTTTACTGGAATCCGATACAAGATATATATTTAAATAAAACATATGAAGCATTGCATGAGATGGTTTGAAAGAAACACAAGACGTAACCATACAAGATACGTAGAATGCTCCCTGTATTTTTTAACTAGTATCCGATTCCACAATTTGTCCTTGACAATAGCCATTTGGGAAAAAAGTCTTTTAACGGATTCTTTTGACAGAGATAACGAAAGACTGCTAATATAGAAACACTCTTTTAGTTTTGTACACCGTTTGAAGATAGTTGTTGCCACTCTGAAATGCTAGCAACAACTATCGTATCACTTAAATTTGTTGCCACTGATATTTGGAGATTTGCCAGGAACTGGGCAACACTAAAAAACCCAGCTTTTGAGGATTTCCCCCATCTGACAACACTGCTCTGGGATTGAGGATTCTCTTTCAACCCCATCACCTTCCCACCATGTACAGAGACCTAGCAATTCGTTTCCAGGCTGAACTGCAAATTTATGGATATTACACAGGCTATGGTAAACTTTTTCGTACAAAATCCAGTTAAAGTTAAAGTTTATTTCCATGTAGATGCTTTATTGTTATTCCACAAGTAATGGTAAACTTTTTCGTATACGATAGTGGCCCTGAAAAGGGCCGTTTGTAGTATTGTTGTAAAAGATCGATGCATTGGTTACCGAAAGCAAAATAAGTTAACCGCCGAAACCGTAAAGTGTTCTTCCCTGGCGCTTAAGAGCGTAGACAACGTCCATGGCGGTAACGGTTTTGCGCTTGGCATGCTCAGTATATGTGACGGCATCACGAATCACATTCTCCAGGAATACCTTCAGGACACCTCGGGTTTCTTCATAGATCAATCCGGAAATACGTTTCACACCACCACGACGAGCGAGACGACGAATAGCAGGCTTTGTGATTCCTTGGATATTATCACGAAGAACTTTGCGATGGCGTTTGGCACCTCCTTTTCCCAGACCTTTGCCTCCTTTACCACGACCAGACATCTTCAGTGAGGTATGAGTAGTAAATCGAATAGAAGAGCTTTATTGCTGAATCGCAAGACGGAATGTCAGGTGAACTTTTATTCGCAGGTTTTATAAGATTTTAAGCGCGGACCTACTAGAGAAAGACAGTGACGTCACAGTTCCTAACGTTTGATTCGCTAGATTTTTAAATGCGAATTGAACCATGGATGAAGGAAAATTTGTCTGAACCTAGATTTTCCTCTTTTAATTGAAGTTTTGTTGATTTTCAAATTGTGCTGTTTCGGATTACTTCTCATAGCAATTAGTGAAATTGTTAATAGTATGAAATGAACCCAGTGACATTTTTTATTTTGCAAACGACCTTTTCTATTTCGGAAACTACATTATTGTTTTACAAAATACATTTTTATTTCTACAAAATTTCTAAAAATTCATTTTAAGCATTCTTAAAAAGCTGCATTTCACAAGCATTTGTAATCAGCATTTATTATTATTATTATTATTATTATTATTATTATTTGCAAACCACATTTTCTATATTGCAAACTATCTTATTTCTGCAAAATACATTTTTTTTTTTATTCTGCAAGTTTAATTTTGATTGTGCTATGAATATTTATGTGAATGCACGCCAGCCGCCGTTTGCACGATCACTTGAAACCGGGTTAACTTTTTCAAATTCTGTTTTCATAAATACAAGGTGAGGACGGAAAATTTGGTGATTGATTCAGAAAAAGGTACAGGTATATCAGAGTAATCCCTTTTACATTTTACTGTCCTTCAAAGTAATTCCTTGTGGCCTCAATACAATTTTGACATCATTTTTGTTATTGTATTATTATTGTTGTTGTTCAAACCAACTCGAATGATCAAATCCGGAAGCCCTTTAAAAAGAAAAAGTTAATAAAGATTGAATTTCCTGTAAGGAGTCAATTTTTAATTTTTTTTCTGAAAATGAAGGATAATGAACTTACAGTATGAACAGTCTGGGGCAAATGACCTACACTCGTCTTCCACATCGTTGGATCTTCAAGGATTTCTCGTTCTTCACAGAAACGCTTAAACCACTTATTCACATATTTTCGAGTCACAACGTCTTCACTGTGTACTAGGTCCCGTTCACATCCGATCTCCCGTTGGCCCCCTACGCTCTTCTAATCGATATTCAGATAGCAACAATATCGAAAAAATAGGAGATATCTCACCACAATATGCACGGACCAACAAAACAAGGCAAAGTTTGGGCCAACAATCGGCAAGTAGTTTTTTCTTTTTAATCAACAATTGGCTGTTTGTGTTTCTATGTTGTATCACAGTCTTTTAATCCCCTGGTCTGTGCACAGGCATTGAATTCCATTGTTTTAGTCCAACAATTGGATTGCTGTATTTACTGAAAAGTCGTTTTTTGCCCCCTCTCTTGAATATTTAGAGTTGTTTTGAGATAATTTTCCCGAATAACCCCCTTTTTGTAAGCTCCGCTTATAATAGTAATTTTCACAAGGTGACTAGCGATCGGGAAAAGTCAGGGGACTTTTACGAAATCGTTTGGCTAGACACCCTGTTTTCAATTCCCCGACGGTGCTGTAACTTGATATATAACATAACCCTACTTTTCTATAGTTGATGAATAAAAACTTTTTAATTTCAATTCTTCTACTGATTCAAACTGCCCAGAAAATGCAGTGTATACGGTTGCAAATCAAATTATGATTCACAAAATGATAACGTAACAACTTTTTCATTGCCAAAATCAGAGGCTGCAAAATATACCGACAGATTTCAGCGGCTTAAAGAATCCAGCTGTATGTATAAAGCATTTCGCAGAAACATTTGTTATCCGAAGTGATAAGGTTGAAGTAAATGGAAAAATTGTGGAATACCCAAGAACAGTTCCCAAATTGACTGACGATAGAGGAAAATTGATTTTTCCAATAGAAGCTGTAGCTACAACAGTTTCAATTGTTCGGTTTATAATGAAAAATATTCTTGAGGGTTATTATGAAAAAAATTTAGGATATCAAAGTCAGGTTTGTGTGTTACAAAACTTAAGTGGTAAAATGCTAAAAAGAGAATATTTAATCAGGAATGTTTTTGCAGCATATCAACAGAGAAAAAAGCTGGAAAATGTAACGTATCCAAAATCTTGTTAAATAATTTTACTAAAGTAATTAATGATATTAAAAATTGTAAAAGGAAACTTGGGAACTGAAGAAATTGACGAATCTTGTATGAACATCTAAGTTTACTTTCAAGTTTAATAAATTATTTTATATTCAATTTACCTTTATATTTTTTCATTTTTACAGTTTGCAAATAAATTCTTAAATCATGTTTTAAGTTATTAAACAATGTTTTAGTTGCTTTTAAAAGTTAAAATTTTTTAATGTATGCACTATACTGTTCGTAATAAATATTCAAACTGCCAGCCTACGGGCATGAAGTCATCGCTTTAACCTTGGATCGCGCCGGGGTATTGTATTTTTAGTTGGCATTATCATTACTTCACAAGCATTGATGATAATTTCATCAGCATATTACCTAGTATGATAGTATGCAGTGTAAAATAATTCATGCTTATAATTCATATTAACGAGTCTTAATTAGACTTAGACATGCAAATTAAATGAGAAAAGACATAAATACACATAAAATTAAACTTTATTGCCATTTAAATGCTTTATTGTTATATCACAGGCAATGGTAAACTTCTTCGTATATGATAGTGGCCCTGAAAAGGGCCTTTTGTAGCATAGCTGGTAACAAAATAAGTTAACCGCCGAAACCGTAAAGTGTTCTTCCCTGGCGCTTTAGAGCGTAGACAACGTCCATGGCGGTAACGGTTTTGCGCTTGGCATGCTCAGTATATGTGACGGCATCACGAATCACATTCTCCAGGAATACCTTCAGGACACCTCGGGTTTCTTCATAGATCAATCCGGAAATACGTTTCACACCACCACGACGAGCGAGACGACGAATAGCAGGCTTTGTGATTCCTTGGATATTATCACGAAGAACTTTGCGATGGCGTTTGGCACCTCCTTTTCCCAGACCTTTGCCTCCTTTACCACGTCCAGACATCTTCAGTGAGGTATCAGTAGTAAATCGAATAGAAGAGCTTTATTGCTGAATCGGAAGACGGAATCTCAGGTGAACTTTTAGTCGCAGGCTTTATAAGATTTCAAGCGCGGACCTATTAGAGAAGGGCAGTGACGTCACAGTTCCAAACGTTTGATTCGCTAACTCCACCACATAATTCATTTCTAGCACGCGGTGCGCTAGATCATAGTGCCCTGCGATGGGTAAAACATTATTAATGTAAATAATCGATACATTTTTTCGAAAGAATCGATCCCTCTTTGTTTTGCGAAAAACAATATTGTTGTTGTATGTTACTGTCACAACAATGTCATGTGTTACCTAAATTCAAATACAGGGAACAGACATCAATAGAAATACATAAGCTGAACAAATAAGTACGAGGGGAGATCAAAAAGTAAGTTGCACTAACTCGCCGCAGGAGCGCGCTGTGTCGCAATCTTGGGTAGAGTCCCTGTAAGTAAAAAATTTTACTTACAGGGACTCTAATCTTGGGCAAAGCGTAGAAAGGGACATTAACTCAGTGTAGCGAATTGGGCTATTTTTGAAAGCCCGGCGCTACTAAATTTAAAAGTTTGTGATTTGCGACTTTTTGGGCTACTTTTATAGAAGACTTGGGCTACTTAAATATACTTTTATTTAAGCGCCGAAAGACCTATTTAAGTCTTGGGGTCGAACTTTAGTTGAGTTTACGGAGGCAGCCGCCAGAGAGCATTCGATAATGGAAGCCCAGGGCATGGTATGTTGATCCCGCAGAAATGGTGGGGGACACAAAAAATAAGAAATTGCAATAATACTGTCTATTTTTTAATTTAAAAAAAACTAAGAGGAGTGCCAGTTGTTTAAAACGGCTGTGATTACGTCGCCTGCATTATGCTGTGGTCGTAAGCGGCTGAGTGTGGCGCAGGGCAGTGAGAAAAGGACTGCATGATGGAACGGTGATCTCTTTCATCACATACTATTAAGTGTTCATATTGAAAAAAAGAAGGAGACAGATCTCCGAAATATACATACGGGTTTTTAATTTTAAAATTTTTCTCGGTAACATCAAGTAGCTTTTCTGACATCGTTGTCGCGATGTTTTAAGCATCGAACGGCTCTAATCACAGCCACTCATTTAATATTCTAGTTATACGCTATGCAAACCTCTAAAATATGCGCCCTTTCAACCTTACGTTGGCGCCCCATCCTATAATGCTTACCGCTTCGCGCCGCCCCTGCTAGTACGACGCTGTATATCAGAACGATTCCAGCTTTGTTTCCGCCGCGGCTGTGGAATGTTCACCAAACCACACTCGACGGCGGGGACCGCACTAATAATTTGTGCGAGAGCTGGAATCATTCCTTCAACCATTTGGTGGGGCATGCCCATCCCACCATTTGGAAGGCAATTGAAAATATCCGAAAAGTTTAGTAGAGGCTGCTCTTCTCAAGGAAGCTCGCGGACAGCCTCCACAGAAGAGAATTAAACATTCCACGAGTGACAGAAAAGGAGCGGCTTAAGACCCTGTGCCAAGATTATGTGGAGAAGAGGAAGACGTTGCCACAATTTTTAAATGGGTTAGGTCATGCAATTAGACTGAATTGAACTCCAAATATTTTTGCTATTATTTTCGAGTTGTTTTTTTTTTTTTTTTTTTTTTTTGTGTAGTTTTTTTTTTTTTTTTTTTTTTTTTAAAAAAATTTTATTTTAATTTTTCAAAAGTTGTTTTGTTGTGGTTTCTTAACATTCGCCATTTATATTACTTAAGACAATTTCCGATACCTATTTCAGTACAAATTTAAAACTAGAATATTAAATGAGTGGCTGTGGTCTGGCAATAAATATTGTGGGTGTAAGTGTCCACTTTTCTGTTAAGGCTCTGGGGGAAATATCAATGGGGTAAAATATCACTGGGGTGAGTGTCCGATGGGGTAAAGGTCCTACACCCGTTGTGGGACCCCCTCATAAGTTTTGTCTGCAGGCCTTCTCTCTATACTCTATCCAACGAAAGAATAACGAATTATCTATCTCGTATAACGAACTTCGCTTAATAACGAATTAGGTTCGTTATGTGAGATATCACTGTATGTTCTAAATATTTATACTGTTTATTTTTTTAGTATATTGTCTTTCTATTTTGGCATAATTATATAGTATCTACTCTCATCATACAAGGACCAAGAATTCAGTTCGTTATAAAGAGAAATGTTAATGAGGTATAACATTTTTAAGAAAATACAAAATTAACAACAAAAAATTATTAATTAAATAAAAAGCTTATTTTAGATTGATGGGATGCTCTTGCTATCTGTTAATAATAGTGAAAAGGGAAAATAATCGTCTTGTCCACAAGACATTTATAATAATAATAATAAGGATATAAAAGCTATAGTATTTATTAAAGTATAGTAAACCAATAATAAATTGATCCTAATAATAATCTATTCCTAGAGAAACAGTCATGAAAATTTTTAATTTTATCGTACAAGGTATTTTTTTTTTGATTAAATCCATTTTTCATTCTATATAAAGGTATATACAGGTGTCCTAAAATGAACTGACGGTGTTCAAAATGGAATAGCAGAGGAAGGTAATAATCATTAAAGTTATTCTTGCAGGAGAATAATGTGTGAATTCAGCTATTTCAGCGAGTAATGAGTTTCTTAAAGGCCTGCCGTCATGGTCGATCGCGAACGTTCAACGATATCCGCAACAGTTAATTTTTCGCACGACTGTTCTACTCTATTCGGATGCGAATGAGTTGGCGGAATTCGTTGAACGTCCGCGGTTGGTCATGACGGCACCAAATAGGAAACTCATTACTCGCAGTCCGAATTAGGGATGGACAAAATCTCTTAAATAATCGTTTCTTCACTTTTTTTTTTACCCGATTCGATTCCTCGATTAATCGGATAAGAAAAGTCGATTTTCTAAAGTTTCAGTATTAAATATTTACTAAGTTTTTCACATATCAGATTATATTGTGAACTTTAAATAAAAGAATTCAGATACCAATAAAAACATTCAAATAAAAATTTTATTTAAAAAACAATTTTAAAAACTCAATTATTCAAAAACAGAATTTAAAATTAAAAGTTTTGACAATCGTTTTCCAGTTAACCTATTCCTTGCTTGTGTACAAATATTTCCTCTGCCTTTGAAAACATTCTCTCACTTGGTATACTAGTGGCTACAATTGGTAAATACAAATATATACAAATTGCTAATATATACAAAGAAGGATAAACTGCCTTTAATTCCTCCCAATTTAAAATTGATTCACTATTCTAGTTGAAAGCTTTGATTCAAATATTGGCGCAGTTCTAATGGTATACCAATTCATATTATTGTAGGTGCTCTTACATGCTAAATTGTCATGGCATTCCCATAAACTATTTTCAGACGATTACACTGTTTCAGTCATTTCCTCAGAAATAAATAAAATTGAGCCAGGAGCCCGCCGGATAACTTGGCTCAGAAATGTTTGGATAGGAGAAATTCTCGATCTAAGAGCCAGGAGCCCGCCTCCCATTGGGCTTTCAACCGTGACAACTTGGTTGTCTTTAAGACACCTTGTGGTCCGGGTGTCTGCGATAGCCCAATTGGTAGTCGAGGCGTCGGCCATGATAGTCGAGGTTCCTGGTTCTAATCCAGGTCACAGAATTTTTCCTTCCATTTTTCAATAGAAAAATTATTACCTGTGTTTGGAGACAATCTCCAGTTTATAGTTATTATTATTAGAATAAGTTAAATTTGCTGGAGGAGGTTGGACTGACTCCTCTATCTCACTGGTTGAATGTTTCATAAATTTTCCGATTTGCTTGATCGCTCTGGACACAGCTAAGGGAGGCTGGAAATGAACCTACTTGAAGCGAGGGTCTAAAATGGTGCTGATTGCTAACAAATGGCAACTTTCAAAGTCATCCAAGTTCAAGTTCAGCTGCTCCAAGAAATTGTTTTTCAACTCGATTGCAATACTCCACTTTGGATCGATACCTTGGAAAGGACGATATCCTATGTATCGATACAAACAGATATCGGTAGAAATACCCGAAACCAATATTTCAACACTACTCTATCATATAATATGTGGAATTCCAACGGGTGGCAACATCTTGGATCATTTTCAAAATCTCTCTTTCACATTTTCCTGAATCATCGATAATCGAGCAGTATAGTGAAACGTTATTCGAGTGGCACTTGAAGCTAAGCTTCCGTAATCTCACCCTTCCTAAATAAATGCCAAGGGAATTACACTGAAGTAGTTAGACCCCTTTCACACGAGGCCACTATGGTGGCGCAGCCGGGTCGTTACACTGCTGACAGTTGAACCTTTCACACGTGGTGGTGACCGCGCCATTGGACGCGCGGCCAGAAGAGGGGATGTGTTCCATACGCGATTCTTCGAGCCACCAGACTGATGGCGCGGCCGTGTCGTTACACTGCTCACAGTTGAGCCTTTCACACGAGGTCGCGCCACCACCATTGTTGGGAATTGAGGAAAGGGGGTTTCCATAGTAACAAATCGTTTGGGGCAACGTGAACAAAGGGTGAGTATTTCCTATACCACCCCTCGCAAACACCTGTGCAGCCAGTTCGCCAGCTGGGTGTTTGCTTATTTCCGTGTTATTTCCTTGAATAAAGGGTGACTCATTTCTGGTGGCAGGAGAATCTGAGCACGCCACCAAAAAGGGTGGTGGCGCGGCCGTGGTGGCATCGTGTGAAAGGGGCCTTAAGAAGCGTGATGAACACATAATAAAGGTCAACCATAATATGAAGGAGAAAATACCCCTTCTTGGTTGGAGCTGATTTTGATTGACGACTGTCTAGACTAGAAGCAGACCACTAGTATTAGATAAAACACGACCTATGAAGTCCAGTAATCTGGAAATAAGACATTATCAATGTCTTCAAAATTAATATCAAGTATATGCCTTGGATCACGATATCTCTTTCTATGCATAGGATGATTTAAAATGCCCGAGACTAGCTCGTTGCTATAAGAATCATCAATGAAATGCGAATTTGGCTTAAAGAGCCCAATTTGATGTCGAGAATGCCACTGCGCTCTCGCTTCTGATTGGCTGGAAGCAAACACAGCAATTAAACGGTTTTTTTTTTCACCGAGTATAGGATAGGAAAATCGGAAAGAAAGAATCGATTCAGTCGATTAATCGGGATGTCAGAATCGGTTCGATTGAATCGAAAATCGACTTTAATTAAATCGATTAATCACTCATCCCTAGTCCAAATATATCAGTCCTCAAAACACAAGGAAATGCACCAAAACAAATTGCTGAACTCACACGTTAATCTCCTGCAAGAATAACTTTAATGACGGTTACCTTTGCCTACTATTCTATTTTAAAAACCGTCAGTCCTTTATAGGACACCTGTACGTTTCTTTAGAGAAAATATTAACAGAAGATGTTAACTTTCTTTAGAAAAAACTATTATCATAATATTTTTAATGTAATAGAACAACAAAGGGAAAATATTACGCCAAAGAGAAAAGCAGTTGGATCCCAACGGGCAAAGATCCAAAATGACCCAAAATATAATAAATTAGAAAATTGTATTTCTTTATCCATTTAAGATATCTGTCATATAAAAATTTATTTTTAGGCTTTTAGCAAGAATTCCAGACTAGTTATGGTTCCTAGAGACCCTTTAAAGGAAATGGATATGTACAACCTACCTAAGCCTAGCTTTTTTGATTATCAAATTATTAACAACCTATATAGATGCACAGGTAAGTATTTTACTAATTCATCATATCACATTATATATTTTATTCTTGTAAATAGATTTAAAATGATAATTTAAAATCGAGTGCATATACTTTAGGATGAGTCTGCACGAGTCTGACTAAAGATGCTGGAAAATTATTTGGAGTTAACGCGTCATGTCATGTGAACTGACAAGGCCAAATTCCGTGTATCGTGATATTGTATAAAGACACAACGAGCTCTCTACACGATATGCGACCAAACGATGTTTGATCTCTGAATAATTGTTTGTAGCAGAGCGCAACAATACGCATTTACCTTCTGCTCTAATGCTAACTACTGGCCCTCATTTTGAATATTATCCAGTGTTAGGTTAATATGCAGATTAGCTTCATTAAATAAAGAGTATTTACTCTTACCATAAGTCTCTCCAGGATTTCGAGATCTGGTATGCAAACTTTGCTCGCATTGATGTCAAATTAACAACAATTACATACTTTTTACACACTTTTATTAAATTTTGCTCATTTTTTGTTGTTGTATGTATATTGTGCACAAATTTTGTAATCAGTATTTCGTTTACTTCACTTCAAATCTGATTCATTTCCGCTGGCAATACAATCCAATAAAAAAAATAAAAAATTCAGATTATTAAAAACGGATTAAAACTGATTTTCATTCGATTTATTTCCCAGGTGGAGGATGGGGTACCTTTTCCAGTTTTAGTCATGTAATTAAAATCCCTTGGCAGGGATTGGGCCATTTTTTCAGATTTTCAGATTGTTTTGGATTTTTTAATTCTCATAAAATATAAAGATTAAAAAGAATAAAATAAAACAAAATTATTATAAGCGCAGGGCTTTTATTTTAAAAATTGCACTAAAATTATAATTAAAAAAGGTAACTGTGGCGGCGCATTTAATATTAAATTTTAAAATGAAAATACTACATAATAAAATAAAAAGGCCACCACACTTTTGCCTTTATTTTATCATTCATACACCCGATGAGCGAACAACGCAGGAGAAATGCTTGAAATACGCTGTGTGATTTATTTTATATGGCGGAAACTATTCACGTTCATCTCAGCCACAAAATCTTCCCGTGTTACGACGGCGAATTATTGCTGCCATTGGCACCATCGAGATGGACCGTGCAAGACAAGAATCACACTACTGCCTTGTGACAGTAGGGGAGAATTTTATTTACTTTTTTTTTTTTTAAATTCATTTCAGCCGAATCATTCGTTGTTGCTCAGTCACATTTAAGAGCGTATAGTTGGCTTAGTCACTAATCCACTTGATATTATTCAGCTTATTAGTTCTCGTATATCTTTACTTATATTTAATTATATTTTTACTTTTTTTAGTGCACTTCCTAAGATAAAAGTGTGGGCTTAAAAAGTTTATTTATATATTTTATTTCTTTGAAGTTATGTAAAAGATAAAGTTTACGTGCCTCCTTTATCAAGAAACTTAACAGAGATTCGTCAAAGAATAACGTATACAGTAGCTACCACTCGGCTGTAAGTTAGGTAAAAACTTGAATACGAGGGTAGATCGAAAAGTAACGCACAACAATTTTTTGTGGTATCATTTTTCATAATAAGCAAAAATGAAAAAATGTACAAGAAAGCTGCAGGTTTTATCTTTTTTTCGACATATGCACCATCTGGACACATTTCTCCCATCGGGCCTCCTTTGAATTTATTCATTGGTCCGAAGAGGCAATAACCAGATTGTGCGAGGTTTGGACTGTAGGGTGGATGTTTGAGCACCTCCAGCCAAATTTCTCGATTTTTCGTCGGAAAGATTTTCTCGGTCCTCTTCGAAGAATCTACAACACCTGAAGATTCAGACAATCAACACCATACACCTCCACATTTATCTGTGGGTTTCACTCGAATTTTTTTGTTTGAACCATAAAAAAACGGACTATACCTAACTGGTCTTCACAAATTGACGATGATAGCATACGCGCCATCTTTAATCAGTAGTTATCGGTCCTTCCGCTAGGGCAATACCTGTACACCATTGCTGTCTGTAGCAAAAGATTTAAACTACTGTACCAAATTGCCAACTTTGAACATCCGAACCAAAATAGTATTCCATAAAAAAAATTATTTTGTGTTACTTTTTGATACACTCTCGTATTTACTGTGTTCACCCCCCACCCTTCCGTTTACGTGTCTCGGCGCATTTGCCACTGAGCTCCGAAATCCAGGAGAGACTTATGCAACACGCTTATACAGATTGTCCCAGAACTCCATGCCCAAACTTTTCGCGGATATAGTGAGGATACAGATGAGCACTTTTCGTCAGTAACATACAGTCAACAATGACTTAATGATCCGCAGTCAGCTAAGGCACATTGAGTGAGGAACTTCAATAATGCAAAATTTTGTAAAACGTATGATATTTCCAACTATGAAGACATTTGCTGAACGGATGGCACTCTTGACACAGTCTAACTAAAGATAGCAGTCAATGCCAAACACGCAAAAGTATTCTAATGAAGAAGTGGTAGAAATTCATCTGATGTATGGAGTTGCTAACGGGATTGGGAGAGGTACAACCAGACTATATCATGAAACAGGCATCTGTTATACAATCGAATTTTCGCAAATGTGCATCGCTGACCCCGTGAAACTGGATCTTGCTCTGTGGACATTACGACATAGGGCAACAACGTATTATGCCCCTGGCGACTGTAGACGACGAGATATTACGGTAGGTTGCAAATGTAGGTTGCTGTCACATTCATTTGGTGTGCATTGCAACTGTTTTTGGAAAGCTGTGCACGAAAATTTGATGCATCTCTTCCATGCAATGAGGATTGCTGACTAGCTCTTCGGGAAGCGTTCAGGATGGTAAGCTATTTGCAGCAGAGGTCAAGCTGATCCCCACATTAACAACACTGTTCTCTTCACTGACGAAATCCTGTTTACACGAGAAGGTCTTTGTAATTCTTATCATCTCACGTTTGGGCGCCCGACAACCCGTAAGAGTAATAATGTTTTTGCACATCAAGAACGCTACAATGTTAACGTCTGGACTAGAATTGTGCATAAACATTTGATTGGCTGTAATATAATGCCTGCTCACCTAACTGGGCATGGTCATCGCATTTTCTTGAGGACGTATTACCGGAGCTTTTGGAGGATGGTTCGCCGAAACATATTCCTCTAACACGAAGGGGCGCCTCCCCAATTCACCCGTGAGGTACATGATTATCTGGGTGCCAGATTTACAGATTCTCTGGCCAACAAGATCACTTGATCTTACGTGCATGGGTTCTCCCTGTGGAACCATATTAGTCGAGTCACAGGAAGATCTTGTGGGACGCATAGTAGCTGTTGCAGCGATAGTTCAAGAATCTTTGAACGCGTGAATCGTATAATGTTTAGGCGGTGATTAATCTTTCAATGGTGGTCGTCATTTCGAGCATATTCTATAACGTAAGCCTAAAATATACCCCAATGTTACTCCAACACTACCCGTGAAACGGGTCTATGACGATTGGTCTAATGCCGATTGGTCTAACGCCGTTTGGTCTAACGCCGATTGGTCTAAATTCCGATTGGTCCAAATCCCGATTGGTCCAAATACCGATTGGTCCAATTTCCGATTGGTCCAATTTCTGATTGGTCCAAATACCGATTGGTCCAAATCCCGATAGGTCTAAATACCGATTGGTCTAAATTCCGATTGGTCTAATTCCCGATTGGTCTAAAAAGAGTTAAAAATGACCGAATTGGTCTAATTCCCGATTGGTCTAAAAATGACTGAAAAATTTCCACTGAAAACGAGAAAATTAACTTGAATTATTCAAAACCTTTTTCCTTTAAGGAAATAAAATACATAGTGAATGTGTATAGTTTACAGAAGAATTCAGAGCACTCTTTGCACAATTACAATGTTGATGTATATGTGATCCTTAGATAAATACGAGGGTTAAATCCCGTTTTAAAAAATGGAATTTTTTTCAAGAAGGTCTCTAATTGAAAATAAACGAAAGTTTACTGAATGCACTTTTTATGAAATGTTTCTGAATTAATTATTCTTGAGTACCCCCACCCCCTGGTTTTTATCTGAATTTACTGAAGTTTTTTTTTCTTTTTTGGAAAAGTGGAGGTGTCTTTTTAATTTCCTTTCTAACATTAATTTACCGAATTAATTAACTGGCGATCGCGTTGGCCATAAAATTTTTTGTTGTTATAATTTAAACTTATAATGCATTTAAAAATAACCTACACATTAAATAACCAATTCTATTATTTATATATTTATTTGCTTATTTATTTATTTATTTATTTATTTATTTATTTATTTATTACTACTACACATTTCCATAATTGTCGTGATCCGGGTTAATACAATACAGCTTAGAGAGAAAGCCTGCTCACGGAAAAATCATACATTGTTACATCACCTACGGCAGCCGGGGGGAGGTATAGGGTAGGCTTTCTAGTTCTCCAGTCCACCTGGTCGTGGGTTCGAATCCCGCCGTGGGATGTTTGTGTTTGTCCTGGGCAGCGTACAGATATAACTTGTGTAAAAAGCGCAAAATGACCTTAGTAGTCGACGCCAAAATTTCTAATAAAGCAACCAACATCACCTACAGTAGGGACAATTTCGGGCTTATTATTGGCAGAAATATGATTAACAATACCCTACCGTAGGTGATGTAACACTGTATGACGTTTTCGCGCTCAGGCTTTGAGTAGAGGTGGTGTTGGTTAATATGACAGTAAATTTAATGAGAAATAAAAAATTAAGCCAAAGCCTACAATCAGCAATGGCTTAATTAGTCAGAGTGTCGGCGCGATCCTTTTTTCTCTTTTTTTTTTAAATTCGTCTTCAGTGGAAATTTTTTAGTCATTCAGTCATTTTAGTATCCTTTTAGACCAATCGCGAATTTAGACCAATCGGGAATTGGACCAATTGGGATTTAGACCAATCGGAATTTGGACCAATCGGGAATTGGACCAATTGGGATTTAGACCAATCCGAATTTGGACCAATCGGGAATTGGATCAATCGGGAATTGGACCAATCGGGATTTAGACCCATCGGAATTTGGACCAATCGGGATTTAGACCAATTGGAATTTGGACTAATCGGGATTTAGACCAATCGGCGTTAGACCAATCGGCGTTAGACCAATCGTCATTAGACCAATCGTCCTGGACCGCCGTGAAACAGATACCATGTCCCTTCATTTATGGCCGTAGAAGTCTCCTTGCAATCAATGTAACGTTGCTGGGCGCGGAGTCATTTTCGATTACATGTTTATTGAGGAAAAGTGTTCATCTGTTAGTTCTTTGCCTTTCTGAGAAGTTTGGACATGGAGTTCTGAGACTAATAATATAATTTTGACCGTCCGAATTAATAAGATTTCTAACTTCAAATTTTATCCAATAATAACTTCAATAAGAGCATTTCAAATTAATCGACAAATCCATACATTTTAGGTGATCATTCTAAGTTACAAAAAGGCAATGTTTACAAAATTCCTATGTGTTAAGAAAAATACGTATTTATTAAAATATTGCTTAATGAATTGATCAACACACCAGTCTTCATTATAGTGAACTAGTATGTGAACTGAGTGAATAATGCATCGTATTTCATCAAATATTTCATGCCAATTTCCCTGAACAGGGTTATTAGTTGACGCTAACAGAAATTAAGAATGATCTTATTACTAAAGAGTTTTTAAAAGTTTATTTATAGGGCGAATGTAAATTTGACTCAGAATATTAGAATAAGGAGAAAAGTTCACTTGAGTAAAGTAATTTTTTTTTCTTTTAGGTCTTCATATGTGAAATCAAATACTTTTCTTTTATTTAAATAGTAGTAAAATCCAAGTTGTGTTCTTTAAGGTATTTTAACCAAATTCCATGTAAAAAGCAGTACATCTGTAATCACAAAATTAGAATACGGCCACATTCTGGTTCAAAAAATTAGAATACATCAGCAGAAAAAAATAAAAAGAATCAGAAAAATGAGATTTTACAACCAAAACAAAGGAAATTTCCTGATTATCACAGTCCTTGATATTGACAGATTTTAACCTGGGCATATTGTTGACAGCTGCAGAAATTGCTCCACCGTCATAGATGCCCCAACATTTTTTATAGATGCAATTTCTGTCTTGGTATTTGGAGCTTCGATTCTTAATTGTGTCTTGATGATTTTCCACAGATTTCCAATCGGATTCATATCCGTGGATTTGGCCAGTCAAGGAATGGCATGAATTTGCTTCTCACTGAGATATTTCATGGAGCTCAACGATGTGTGATATGCCATCTTGTTGGAAAACGAAATCATCGTTGCACATATCTTCGAAGGCAGCATAAAGTGTTCTAGTACTTCTTGGCAAACTTACGAATTCACACGCCCAGCTTGTGAATTCAGCTTACTAACACCATCTGTACTTCACTAGAGTTAAATGCAAGGATTGTGCGGGCTACCGGATGATCCAATTCCTAGATAAGTGTTCTTTAAATATGTGGAAGCAGCATGATGTGGAGGTACTTATCTTGTGAAACAAACCATTGCTCCAACAGATTGTGCTATGAAGTGATCAAGATATGAAGTTTAGGCCAAATTGTTCCAGTAAGTTTGGAGTTGCGGGGGTAACAGTCACTTGGTAAGTATGGCAACATGTGTCATTCGATTGGAAATAATGAGAAATGAAAGGTTACAGTTTCTAAATACTGCATCCGAGAAAATCAATTTTTTGATTTAAAAACGTGCGGGGGGGGGGGGGGGTGAGATAAACAGTGCAGGTAAATGAGTAAAAATAGATGACCGCAGAGTCCGTTACTTGCCTATACCCTACTCAGAGAATTAATTTCTTGTTAATAAATGTATAAATGTATTTTTGCTTCACAGCTAAAGCTCCTCCTTGGAATGTTTCAAGATTTTATTAACACTGTGAACAATTCAGGAAATATTCTAATGTTTTGAACCGATGAAAATTCGTATTCTACTTATTTTCTCCAGTCATAAAATTTGTTTAATTTTTTACTTTGAAACTCATATGCGGAGAATTAACATTATTAAATCAAAGTTCACTCAATTATTTTTTTCTAGGGGGGGACGGAACTCTTCAATATGCAAATTTGGCATATTCTAATATTCAGAGTCAAAGATGTATAGCACATACCGCAAATTATATTGAACTTGAAAGATTTTAAATACCAATACCTATTATAAATCTTTTCATATGAATCAAACACTATAAAGTTTGTAGCAACTTAGCGAATGCAAACTTGGAATATACCGTATATTGAATCGTGACCAATTCGCTACCAAACATTTTTATCATATGCATTTCATATTAGTCTTTTATATTTCATGAAACACATGATGGATATTGATATTATTATATGTATATTAAAA
This sequence comes from Rhysida immarginata, assembly GCA_023313115.1. Taxonomy (NCBI): domain Eukaryota; kingdom Metazoa; phylum Arthropoda; class Chilopoda; order Scolopendromorpha; family Scolopendridae; genus Rhysida; species Rhysida immarginata. The sequence continues at coordinate 829,841 of JAHWFO010108876.1, forward strand.
ACTTTTTAAAATTACAATTTTCTGGGACGATTTTAAAAAGAAATGATGTTCCTTTCATTTCAGACAAATGCAAATCACATGACTGCCAAAACGAGGGCTTTGCAACAAATGCAAAAGATTCAAAGTGCGCATGTGTGTGCCCACTAGGTTTCACGGGGGAAAAATGCGAAGCAAAACAGGAAATATGTAAGAACGATTTCTTTAAGCAGATATAAATATAATTTCTGGCTTATAAATCAAATCGAAAATTATATAAAGAATTTAGACTTACAAGGGGACATTACGACCTCGTAATTTTAGTTTAATACGAGACTTCGTGTAGTTGTAGTGTACCTTTAGGATGTTAATATACTTAAATATTAAGGCGCACTCTTCAGCCAATTTTGAAAAAAGATGGTTTAAAGTTTCGAGCACCATACATACGGGAAAGTTTTCCTCCTTGATTGTAAGGGATCCGATAACTCAGACGGCAGCGTGGTTGCTACTCACAAGTCAAAGTATGAGGTGACGGGTTCGAATTCCAGTTGTAACAATTTTTTTTTTACCCAAATAATTACTCAATATATTATATTTACAAATTTATTTGTGGCAACCAACTTTTTCACAAAATTTTCCTTTTCTCAAAATTATTATACTTATCTTTATTGTTACAAGTGTGTACGGAGTAATAAAATATTTTGTATAGAATCAACATTTTAAAAGCAATAACTATTTTATTTTATTTTTCGACGTGGCGGGTTCGAAAGGGAAATCTTTGTGAATGTAAACGAGGTGTGCCTTTCAATGGATTTTCTTAAAACCCCTTGTTCTTGTAAAAAGTCCACATTTATTTGTTGTGCGAATTGTCGTGGTATCTTTTGTTTTCCATGCTTCTATGACAATTATTATTCTGGTACATGTATATCATTTTAATTTAACTGATTAACATTATTACTTCTGTTATATGGCTATTTGCATGAAATGCATTTTTTTACCCTTTCTATACATAATAGGCTATTTTGCTGAAAATACTTATGTTACTTATATTACTCCGTAGACACTTGTAACAATAAAAATAAGCATAACAATTTTGAGAAAAGGAAAATTTTGTGAAAAAGTTGGTTGTCACAAATAAATTTATAAATATAATATATTGAATAATTATTTGGGTAAAAAAAAAATTGTTACAACTGGAATTCGAAGCCGCCACCTCACACTTTGACTTGTGAGTAGCAACCACGCTGCCCTCTGAGCTATCGGATCACTTACAATCAAGGAGGAAAACTTTCCCTTATGTATGGTGCACGAAACTTTAAACCGTCTTTTTTCAAAATTGGCTGAATAGTGCGCCTTAATATTTAAGTATATTAACATCCTAAAGGTACAGTACAACTACACGAAGCCTCGTATTAAACTAAAATTCCGAGGTCGTAATGTCCCCTTGTTAGTTATCGGTCCTTTTGACGACACCTACTATTGCGACCTCTCGCCTGTCAATGATGTACAGTCTATTCCAAAAGCATTTTCACTTAGATGAATGATGTTCGGCTTCTTTGCAATACATTAAACCATCGAGATGGAAGTCGAGTTCGAATCACGATGGAAGTTGCCATTTATTGTTTCTTAGCAACAGGAATAGGGAGGCATAATGAGTGATGTCAAACTGTTTTAGTTGAAATCTGATTTTGAGCCTTTATTAGGTAAGTTTTTCGTTATGTTAAGGCATTTACTGTAAAAATATTGTAGGGTTTGAAAAACCCCTTGAGAACAGCTCGACCCCCCCCCCCCCCCCTTGCGTACGTGCCTGCGCTGTTGGTTTTCTTTCGGGGTGCCGGGCGTTGAAATTAGCAGCAGTGGTGTTTGTAGGGACGTTCCCAGACATCAGGATCAGCTCAATCCTCTCCTTTTTTCATTAGTGCCATCTCCAATTGGCACAGTGTCAATGTATTTGTTAATAACTTGTGAACCACAAAAGATAACTGAAATCCGATTGTAGCAATGAACTCCTCGAAAAAAAACGTAGCAAACTGGTGTTATTTTATACCCCACATGACCCCCTTCTCATTTAAGAAAATGAGCCATGATCCAGAATGGCGAATTTCAAGATAGCGGCTAAACTCCAGAATGTCCCAAAAGGTGATCACCTATCCTATTCTCCTATTCCCTGCTAGCATCGTCACACCGGTTACGAAAATACAGATATGTTCAGTGACTTTTGACTCTCGCTGTATTTCACTATGAACTATCGACTTATACTATTACCTTCTTGAACGCGATCAGTATTCCATTTTTGAAGTGGAATATCTGTATTTTGTAGATTTTATGAAATTTCAGCCCATTGAATATGCAAATTGACTTATTATAATAAAAAAAATTGCTGTCTGAGAACAAGAATATATTCGCATCAAAACGAAAACGAGAACATGTCTTACTGGTTTAAACAACATTTTCTATACTTCAGTTAAATTATACAGTAATTTACATGTAACTTGTGAAGAAGCGCCGTAATAACCAAAGAAACTATTGAGCACCGAACGACAAATGTTTTAAAAAAAATGCCAAAAACGTTGGAGAAAGAGACAAAATAGAAACATTTGAAATGCTATAAATGATATTTACGTCAAATTTTATTCAATAAAAGTTACACAAACATCAAGTGTGTATATTATAGAGAACAGTAATAAAAAGTTTAAGATGCGACAATTTCTTTCGAGTACCTGATAGCCCCGAAAATGGCTCTTATCGCCCAGTATCAATGTTTATTCTTGATATACTTAAAATATACAGGACTAATGGTAATTACCAAACGTTACACACAGGGGACACCAAAACTGTTTTACCATAGCATGGGGGATCGCGACTTTACCACTGTCTGGCTGTGGGGGAGAGAAGTGATCACACTGAAAAATTATGATAATGAATACACATGACAGAAAGATTAAAAATTCCTGATAAAAGGGATATTCACACAACATTAATTGAAATCATTAACATGAGTTGTAATCTTCGGATGTGATCTCTCCATAGTGAAACTCCACATATCCTCTCCCAGTCGCCAGCGAAGAAGTCCGTGAAATGCCAGAACTCTTTGGCAATGTTGCAATGATGTAACGCAGCACTGGTGAACACTTTGAGCAGATTTTGTAAGCGTTGTTTTCACGTGTCAATAAACTAATTGATATAACGTTGTGTTTTTTCATTTGCACGTTACATCACATGCTATGGTAAAACTGTTTGTTTTGGTGTCCTCTAACAGTGTGTAACGTTTGGTAACACCTTTATAAATACTCCACAATGAAACGACCAATTATTGAATAATGTTGCTTCCTTGGAAATGTTGACTATCAAAATTATTTTTTGTCGTTTTAGATAAATGTGGTGGATTCTATGAAACTTTACATGGTGTAATCCGACCTCCTAGTCCTGCACCAAGCAAACCATTTCGATGTGTATACTGGATACAAGTAAGTTATAGTTCGATTCAACTAAGAAAAAAAAGGTGCGTCTTGGTGTCCAGTCATAGATAAGTTGTATCTTGTGTGACTCATATGAACTTGGCTAGGCTTTTTTTAAGCAGAGCAAACACAGCAACAGAGCTTTTTGTTTTATAAACAAATCTTACATTTTTTTTTAAAAAAGAAAAAAAAACCTGGTTTGATTTAAAAATCTAACAACGATGGAATGTGAGGAGACGCAAAGGTTTATGGGAATGGCAAGCACTTTCCCATTAGCCTTTGCATTGACAGGAATCTTCAACCGATAACTCTCAACACTGACTGGCGTTCGTTTTTCTTACGTGAACCGAGTTGTAATAATTTCAAATTCCTTTTTAACACTTCCCGTAAGTAATAAGTCAACAAAGCGACGTTTTCAAATGATATAAACAAAACCTTTAAGCAAATGTAAAAACTGATATTAAGTCTACGGATTTACGAATTTATTCGTTTAATTAAGTTAGCCGAACAATAAGTGTTTTAGGTAAGTTACAAAAAATTGGCACAGGAGGGCGCAACTATAGTAATTATCAATAAATTACTCTATAGGTAATGTATTGGCAGATAGTTGACACGTAGTGAGTAAAATCACTGTAACAACAACATATCATGGGTCTAAATAAATACGTCAGTGATTGCATTTGGCCGTGCCTAAGAGCACAGTGTATAGGAGTAGCAGATTGTTCTGCACAAGGAACCACTATCTGTCTTCGTAAATCTGATCGGCGAAAGGTCCTCACAGACAGGGATTTTGCACGCAAAACAACATAAATTTGCTTTCAAACTAAGCAAGAATTGCTACAAGCTGTCAATGCAGTTCAAATCAACTGACTTCACACATCGTACAATCGAGCGTACATTTAGAAGAAAATTTCATTCAATGGGCATTTGGAACAGAAGAGATCGCATAAGACCTTTGCTAAACACTCCACACATAAAAGAGCAGTTACCTGGGCTAAGAGCCATCACTACCGAAACGTAGACGATTGAAAACGCGTTATCTGATCAGACGAGTCTCGTTTCTGTTTGTGTTCGAATGACGCGAGGCCACGAGTTGATCACCGATCAAATGAAGCCTTCAGTGAAGATTGTATAAGGTATGCTTCAACAAGGCGGTGAATCTGATGTTTTGGGTGTGTATTGGGCTCCTTGTGTAAAGTTAGTGGACACATGAACAGATTTACTTGTATTCGGCTTCTGGACGACTAAGTACTGACTTTGTGCAGCATCTCAAAATGGACTACAGCATGGATCACCCAGTTTTCCAGGACAACACTTGCTGCGTGCAGAGACCAGACTGATTCGATAAACAATACTCTACGTTCAGTCACGTGAACGTCAGATATAACCTTATCGAGAATCTGTGGCACAGAAGGTGAAACGATGTTTAAGCCAACCTACCAATCTGGGCGAACTCCGGATCGGGTGGAGAAAATACATTCAGATTTACGGAGATTGATCCGCAATACATTCATACAGTACTTGAAATATCGCTGCCGACCCGAATTGTAGCCATATTTCAAATGAAAGGAGGCGTTACTCGCTATAACTTGCCAGAGTCTGATTTGTTTACGACCGGCTCTAAAAAATGAACACTCCAGGATAACTATCGTGTCCGGGAACGTCTTCTCCTGCAGATTCGTAAACGTCCTCTGATTATAAGGGAAACGATTCTTCCCAGAAGCTTGTAATAAATGTAATAAAGTTCTGCTCCCCAAAATCTGAATAGACTATTTAGACTGGAAACAACAGTGAGACTATGCAAAATGAGGCCATTTAAATAAAAGCCCATTTCTTGATTTTGGGCATGTAATTTTTATCGTCTTTGTGTTTTCCCCCTCCCCCCGTACAATGCCGTATATAGCCTATATACCTTTTTTCATGTTCATAATATCAGGTGGTTGCATATTAAACGTTGCAGAGGTCATCTTTAATGGCCCTCTAGAAAGGAAACCTTCACACGTGCTATTCGAAATAACCCCCATTGCTACCAACGATTTGGCAGCTTCTCGAGCCCTCTACGAAGGAATCCATGGTCACGGGACTCAATAAACTCCCGGAATGCGTTTTCGATATCTGCTTGGGTTAGGAATGTTTTCCTCCGGAGAAAATTGTCCAGGCTCTGGAAAAGATGGTAGTCGGTAGGGGAGAGGTCCGGAGAGTACGAGGGGTGTGAAAGCACTTTGTAGCTTAGAGCCTGTAGCGCCTGCACGGTCGTTCGTGCAACGTGCGGACGCGCGTTGTCATGCAGCAGAAGGACGTCTTTGCGATGCACAAGTCCAGGTTGTTGCTGACAGTTTTGTGTGCATACGATGCAGTTCACAACAGTAGGTCGCAGCGGTGATCATCTTCCCCTGCTGCAGGAAGCTGTAATGAACTACACCCACGGCTGTTCTACCAAACTACAACTATGAGCTTCCTGGGGTGCAACGGGGGTTTAGGGAACTATCGCGGGGGTTCATCAGCATCCAGCCACTGTGCTAACCGTTTCCTATTGTCATATAGGAGCCACTTCTCGTCGCAGGTGCGATCAAGAATCCCCGTTTCTTCCCCGAAGAAGGCAAGGAGCCTGACTAACCCAAGAAGTCTTCAACAAAAAGTCACAGCATATCTAAATAAGTATGTCTCCCCCCCCCCCTCCCGGCGAAACTGCTTGTCTATGCTTGCACGCTGTCTGAGGGCGCGTCATCGTGATGAAATTGTTGCCATGAGTTGTGAATTCGTTTCAGGCATAGATTCGCCCGTGTATGCCCTCCTATGCCTACACCAGCGACGCACCATCTGCTTACTCATGATGTTCGGCCCATAGACCTGACAGAGCTGACGATGAATTTCAATTGGCGCAATGCTTTGTGCATTCAAGAACTTTATCACCGACCGAACCTCGCAGGCGGCGGGAGAAGAAATAAGAGCTTCCATTTCGGACCATTGCTACCACGCTACTGGCACGAGGCGGGACCTGTCCGGCTAGCATATGATTGATTCGTCATAGATCTGTTACGCATGCACAATTGACACGGCTAATTACGTTTACTTTAAAGGGGAAAACATCGGGAAACTTACTTTCTGGATGCGCCTCGTATATATTTGTTCAAAAAACAGAACATATAGACTAATTTTAATAGGGTATCATGAAAATATAAACTGTAAAAGAGTCCATTGCTCTATTGCTATAGTAGCAGAAAACTATTGATGCGTTATCAATATCCAGTATCCATGCAAGGAAAAATCGTTGCTCTAGCAGTAGTGTATTATTGTGGTAACAAAAGACTGTTGTTCTGACAACAATATTTATTAAATGAGATTAATAAAAAGAATTGTTCTCTGATCAAAACACACTATCAAAACAGTTTTGTCCACACAACAATAAATATTGATGGGACAGGATTAACCATAAAATATTGTTACAGTGACCATAGATAAGGTTGTCACAACAAAAAATTTCTCTCCGTGTGGTAATAATGAATTGGAGAGAGGTAAACTATTTTTTGAGCATGTTTTTCCCATCCAGAATTATACTTTCTCGTTGCTCTTTTTTGTCGTATTTCATCCCTATTGTTTTATCTGAAGTTACATTGGTTTGATTTTCATCTTCATTATTCTGAAGTGTTGGTTAATCTCGTACCATTCGTTCTTTTCTTGGCCATCCTTCATTCAAGAATTTCTTGCATTGAAAAGCTGTTCTAGCTCTTCCTTGGTATCTATTGGGGAGTACTGTATTTGTCTTCAGTAAAGAAGAATCCGAAGTCCGATCTTCTGTCCAAGCAGCGTCATAAGGGCTTGTGTTGATGCCTGATGACTGTTTTTTTCCTTCCTTTAGATAACCTGGATTTCTTCAGTTCAGGTTTTTATGTTGTTGTCGGGCGTCCAGACCTCGGTTGGATTTTAGAATGAACCTTGACTTGAAAATGTCTCGGCTTTCCTCCATTAAATAACTTCATTACATGTTACATTTCAGCCAAATTTTGTGTTATTTTGTTCGAAGTTCGCAAACTTGGCTACACTACAATATGAATGGAGGCACCTTACACACAAAAAATTCTCATTATGCCCATAAAATTCGCTTACTTAGAGTTTCTTTTAAAACTAATCAAAATTAGTTTTCTTTATTTATTTAGGCTCCCCCTGGAAAACACGTTGCTATACAATTCAACAGTTTTAACCTGGCTCCTAGAAATTTTTTTGGGAAATGTGACACGGAATTTCTGAATGTACGTGCACTTGGAGTCATCAGTGATCATCCTGGAAGAAAGTATGCTATGGTTTCAATTTATTCGTTTATTATTAAATATGTATTGAATTATGATTAGCATTATTAAAAAAAAAAATCCAAAAGATTTGTTCGGAATAGAAGATAAAATTTTTTAAGATATCTCATACGAAAGGATACATTTAAATCTACTTCTTAATATTTTTCTTAATACTTAAAGCTGATGAAAAATTCAAAATTTATATTAAAAAATGCTAATAAACTAGTAATAAACTGGAAGAATCTTTCTAAAGAAGGTTACATCAAGAAGATGCAAAAGCTAAAATTTTGAATAGTTGCTGTCACGAGTAGAAGAGACAGACGGAGGATGAAAGAAATTATTCCCCTCTAGGAGGGCATAGGAAAGTAGCAGAAGCATGAGTTCATCTTTTTTTTTACCCCTTTTATCCGTACTTTTTAACCCTCGTTTTGTAAAACAAAAAATTGATTTTCTGGAATGTAGTATTTATAAAATGTAAAAGAGCTCTCCTTTCGTTGCTCTTCATTTCATATCAAATGCCATATGTTGCCATTTGAAAGACCTACACAACTCTGACCCCCCTGGGACATTTGGACTAATGAAATTTTGCCAAGAATGTGATGAGCTGGACACATAAATGGAAGACAGTGGTCTTTTCGGACGAAATGAAATTTAATTTGGACGGCCCAATGAGAACAGGTTCTACTGGCACGATTTGAGGGATTCTCCCAAAGAAAATTTTAACCCGCGGATAGGTGGTGGGTCAGTCATGGTCTGGGCAAGGGTGGGTCATGACGGAAAGACCGATATGCTACAGAATATAAATTTAAGATATGAAGTCTCAATTTCCATTTTTACCAATTTCGGCGTAAATGGGTTAACAAAATAAAATTTCCCAATTATCATTTTATGAAGCGGCCCTTGAAGCTAGAGGATAGGGTACCCAGCAGTACTGTCCTGTATATTTTTGCAACACCCTGTACATTATCAGCAACAGACCGAATCGGAAGCCTATCAAGCAGTTTTGTACAGTCATTAATTCTGTTTATTCACTCATTGGAGGTAACAAGCAGCGTTGCCAGATTTTTTCAAGATAAGGTCGCAAATCCGACCTCTGATGTGTCCAAAAGTAGCCCAAATTTTAAATATCTATTGTTATCGAAATATCGATAAATTGGCGTACTTTAAGGAAAGTGCACAATTAAAAGTTTAAATTTTTTATTAAATATTCTTTCTATTTACATTTTTCGAAAAGAAATTGAACATTAATTCTAGTAACACTGCTGCATCATTCAGCTCTTCAAATTTTTCATACATACTTTGGTTAAATTTATTTAACACATTTTTTGTAACTTCAAAGCCTGTTAGCAAATTGGTTTTTTTTTCCCAGTCTTTTTTATAGCGTTTGGAGTATTTGGCCCATTTACCGAAGTGCGCCGTTTTTGCCCGACTTGTTATTGTATAACGATGGTAACGAGTTGTTGCGTGTTTGGATGTATTGTATAACAATGAGATAAGTTCAGAGCCATGGCAGCCATGGGTCTCGATGCCCTCAAAAGATGGCGGATATACAATGTTTGTTGATATTTCTCTCTATAGGAGTTTTAATTCGAATGATGGTGACAATCACGGATTCTATACAGGATGATTCAAATCGTGTGTAAAACAATTTAAGGGGGTATTATAAAGGTCAAGGTAAACACAAAAAGTCCTATTAACATGGGTCCTATTAACATTAAAATGGGTTCAATTTTTATTTCTTTTCAAGTTACATGAAATGTTCAAAGTGGCCTCCTTGAGACTGAATGCAGACACTGCATCGTCGAATAAGATAAAAAAATAGCCAATGAGAAGGCTGCAAACCGTCAAACGCTGAACTGCCCAAAAATCGCAAACTACAAATAAAATGTCGCCCAAAAAGTCGCAAATCGCAAATGAGAAATTCTTATCGCCATTTACAAATAAAAGTCGCCCAATCTGGCAACGCTGGTAACAAGTGCTGTTTCCAACAAGACAATACATCGCCACAAGTTTCAAAATCAATAGTGGAATGATTCAAGAAAGAAAAAAAATTGATGTATTTAGATGGTCATCTAGAAACCTGACTTTAATGCTATGGAGAATGTGTGGACGATGTTTTCAAAACTTGTATATGCGAGATATCCCCTGTGTTGGGTTAGTGGAGGGGTGTTTTCCGTATATAAGTGTCTCAATAATTAATTAGGTTTTTATGAATTATGACCTAATCATAAAAATTATGAATTTAGGATTTTAATTTTAAATTTTAATTACGAATTATGAATATTAATGAATTAGATTTACAAGGCATAACAAGTAGAATTATACAGGGTGATTCAAATCTAGGCTTTTCCCTTATATACCCTGCTATTCCTCCAAATTACATTAATCTAGGCTTTACAGAACCTAAGTTATTAACTTGTTGATCTTGGTGGCGGCGGTATTGTTATTTCTGTTCATATCTCAGTTATCGTTCAAATTCGGACCCATGTTCATAGGACTTTTTGTCATGTTTACCTTGATCTCTATAATACCCCCTTAAATTGTTTTACACACGATTTGAATCACCCCTATAGTGATTAGTCTCGCAGTAACCAATGTTAAAATCACTGTCGCTATCGACCAACTTCATAGTAAATCCTGCTTACTGCAAATGGCAATTTTACGTTTCGTGTTAAGCTTCTGTCTTGTATTTTATTGTTACAATATTTATGATGATGAGCGTTTTATAATGCATTAATACTAAAAATATATATATTTTTTGATAAAGTTGAAAACAATATTATTACTCAAATTTTAAAATATCGAAGGCAAAACATAAAAAGTAACGTGAATTTACGATAAGTCATGTTATGTCTGTGAAGAAGTGAAAAAAGTTCTTTGGTTAAACAAACAGGTGCAGATATCATTTCTAAGCTGTGAATGAAATCTTACACGTACAGCCATAAAATATTCACAGTCAAAGAAATCAGATTCCAGCCATATCCCCAAGCGAGTGATAAAAAATAAAATAAACATGGAAATATTTTTGCAATGCATATATTATTGAAGACAATATTTTAAAAAAACTTTTCTAAAAAATGTTTTTCTCTAGCAATGACGAAAAATGATAAACTAATAATGACAGAATTACTGTAGCTGTTGATACAGTACTAGCTTAATAAATAAGATTCCTTATCGTAATAGACAAAGATACTGAAGATAAAAGAAATCGCGGTTGAAAATTAAGTTTTAAAACTACAGTTAGTGCTTAATCTTTTATTTCTTGTAAGCAAGTACTGAAAATCTGCAACTTGCTGGTTGATAACAGAGTCAGTGGCATCTTGCGGATGCACCAGAACACCACAAAGTAATCACAATTAATTCTATTCGTCATGACCAGGGATTACTGGTGTTCTGACTTAAGGGGGATGGGTGAAAAATGGTTTGGTCTTCTGACTTAATGGGATTGCTAGTGTTCTGGCAGTGGTGAAAAATGGTAATGGACGCTTCAGGCAATAGAGCTAGTGCAACTGCTGCCTGAGATACCTAACTGCAAAATATGTAAATAAATCGAGCCCATTAATCGGAATTATTAAAGTATGAACTTGATATTTTTAGGGATTAGAGGGAACCTTTGTTCCTATAAGGCGACAAAATTTAGTTGAATTCGGCCGAGCAGTTTCCGAGATATGTGCTGAATAAGCTGTAACGAATTTTTAGAATATAGAGTTATGTGTACGTCTTATGAATAGAAAAACAATGTCTCAACAAAACCAAATATTCTATGGTTTTAAAATCCTTAACTTTATTTGATCTTCTGTAATTGTTTTTTGTACACTGATGGAACTATGGCATATAGGATGAGTGATCCTTCGGTCTGGAATAAGTATTTGCTATGAAATGGCTGTTGCACATTCTTGTGTTTAATTTTGGGAGTCCATGGTGTTTTATCCAATGAATTTTGGGAGATAAGGACAGATGATGATAGACATCAAGTTAGAAAGCTGAAAAACCAACAAATCCATTTCCTATGCATTTCTAACACATTTGATTTGTAGTGAAGCCAACCTCAGCCAAGTGGCCAGCCCAACTTAACCTTGAGTGACTCTTTCTCGCCCATTTTCTCAAAATCTTTCAAGGGGAAGGGTGTGATTAAAAATTGTTTTTAGACGAATGTGGTGTTCCTTTACAGGGAATTTTTCTCTATTTTTTATAGTTTTCGAGTTAACAAATGGATGACCTTAAATCTGGGGGTCAAAGTCAAATTTGAGTGCGGCAATGAATTCCCCACCCCCCCTGTTAACTATAAACCACACTCATCGGATCTAGCCTACCTGGCAGCTTTGAGATATCTGCCATGTTACCAGACTTTTTGGACACCCTGTATTATGCGCCTTAACCAATCTTAGGGTTCATGATTTAAAATAAAACGTGATGGACAATTCCAGTTTTTAATATAATATGCTTATATTATTTAAAAGATTTTGTAATCATTCAGCTCATTTGATTAAGTGAGCTACAAATGAAAGAACGTGCGAATTAGCATCAACTGTTTTATATATGATCAAGTTATGACAGCCTTTATAAGGAATCTTATGCATCGATTTCGTGATTTTCTTGTGGCCATACAGTCAGCACTATGGTGATGATATGTATGAACCTTTTATCTTTTTGGATATGATACAGTGGGACCTGTCCACCGAACTGGACATGCTTGAAAACTGGATCATTGTCATTAAAATAACACACATTTTTATGTACAAGTACCGGGAAAAACAAACATTTAATTTTAGAAAGTTAAACAAATCTGACCTTCTGGAAATAAATATATAACACAACGAATGCTTGGAAAAAAGTTTATAATAATTGATTAAAATACAATCAAATATAATTATAATGAGATAAGCCTTTACCGATATAATTTGCATGCCTTTTTTGTCTTAAATTGTTCATCTGTTGCAACCATGGTCCCGAAAAGGAGTTCTCAGAAGACATAAAAAAACACATGCTAGAATTTCTGATGGATGGAAAATTCACACAGCAGTAGCCAGAATACTTAGATGTTCAAGGCAGGTTTTCAGTTTCAGTAAGATATTAAAATTGCAAAGAAATGTTAAAAACAAAAAACGAAAAGGACTCCCAAGAAAAACGTCAACGCGATTTGAATCCAAATTATGGATGATTGTCAAACAAAATATGAAACAGTCATCAAGAGTGCTGAACAACAGTGGAAAGAAGCAATTGTTCAAGTGAATGACCAATCATTGACGAATCGTCTTCATGAAAAGGGATATTTCTTCTGATAAGCACACACCAAACCGAGCACAAACCACTGAGAAGCAAAGAAAAAAAACGAGTCTCTTGGCCACATGAACATTCCACTTGGTCAATTGATCAATGCAGAAAGGTCATCCTTAGTATTGAGAGTAAAATCGCCATGATGGCGCTAGACGATTTGGAGACGAATATTTACGGCACAAGTCTGTTTCCCATTTCCAGTTTGATGATTAGAGTTGTATGTCGACCAGAGGACTTGGAAAAACGTGTTTGTTGCGAACAAACGTGACAGGAGATATTTATTGTGAGATAGCGGAGAATTTTTTGGTCCAAACTTCATAAGAACAATTTTCAGATGAAAGTGACATGACGTTCCAATATGACAACGTGTCATGTTATCGAGCAACAAAGGAAAAGAGCTCCATCTGGAAAAAGATTTCAACGATGACTTGGCCATCAAAGATCCCAGACCTCAGTCGTATAGAGATTGTTTGTTGCGAATTGAAAAAGCGTGTAAACGAGCGTAATCCAACATGCAAAACTGAGCTCTGAGAATCATTGAAAGAAATTAATCAGGAATTTTTGTGAACTCCTAATTGACTCTTCCAAAAAGAGTAAATGCATTGATCAGAGCTAAATGTCATCTAAAAGTATTAACTATTTTCAAGCCCTTTTGTGTTACTATTTCAAACTTTTTTCCAAGAATTTTTTGTATTACATATTTCCAGGAAGGTAAGATTTGTTTAATTTTTAAAAAACAAAATTTTGTTTCCCGAGTAATTTTGGTAAGCGAATACAAAGAAATAACTGTTATTTCAATTCCGTAGGGGTTTTGCTTCAATTTTATCACGTAAGTAGGTATCATTTGTCAGTTGAATAAAACATTGATCATTAACAATCAGGATAATTGCAAACTTTTTTCCTGAAGTTGTAATAGGAATTCAGTAGTTGGTAATAATACTAATGATTCTTAAATCTTTGTGTTATAGATTTTGTGGTACAGAACTCGATCACACTTGGTTCCGTTCAAGACAGAGGGATCTTATTTTAATTCTGGGATA
>JAHWFO010108906.1:744-11172 GCA_023313115.1 Rhysida immarginata
CTCGTAACAACGTGCCATGAATGACTATCACGAGAAAATAATGATAATGGTTAACAGTTTAGTAGCACGTGCCCTAATGGTGCCCTATGGCATGATATGGTACCATTGGAAGTTTCAATTCTAAACCATGGCATGTAGTATATCAGACGACTCGTAACAAGGTGCCATGAGTGAATATCATGAGAAAATAATGATAATGGTTATTGGTTTAGTAGCACGTGCCCTAATGGTGCCCTATGATACCATATGGTAACCTTGGAACTTTCAATGCTAAGATATGGCATGTAATATATCAAACGACTCGTAACAACATGTAATGAGTGAATATCATGAGAAAATAATGATATTTGTTATTGGTTTAGTAGCACGTGCCCTAATGGTGCCCTATGAAACCATTGGAACTTTCAATGCTAAGATATGGCATGTAATATATCAAACGACTCGTAACAACATGTAATGAGTGAATATCATGAGAAAATAATGATAATTGTTTTTGGTTTAGTAGCAAGTGCCCTAATGGTGCTCTATGAAACCATATGGTACCATTGGAACTTTCAATGCTAAGATATGGCATGTAATATATCAAACTACTCGTAACAAGGTGCCATGAGTGAATATAACGAGAAAATAATGATAATGGGTATTGGTTTACTAGCACGTGCCCTAATGGTGCCCTAACAAATGAATACTCGATTTTTTAATCTGTCGATACATTTATTCGATAATTTTTAAGTAAATATCGAATACAAATACAAATTCGCTAATAGTTTTTTATTTTATTGAACAAAATCATCAATTACACGAATTTTATAGAGAACAAATTACAAAATCTAAATTTTAAAAACTATTGTTTTCTCAAATTCCAGTATTTAACATCTAAGCTCTGTAAAAAATGCCAGAAATTCGATTCCTTGACGGTGAAATAATTCTTCCTGCTTGAGAAAATAAACATTCTGACGGAACACAGGTTGAAATTAAGCTAATATATTTTTTTGCAATACTATAAACATTGGGATAGATGAATTCCAAAGCCTATGCCTAACCGTTCCTGGATGGTTGTCATATTTTGATCCCCCTCAAAGTAATTTGAAAATTTGATTACTCGATTTTTTATTCGAAAAAAAAATATCGGTTATTTAGTCGAATTTTTTTTCACGATTTATTCGATTAGTCGAATAAATCGATTAGTTTGGAAAAACCCTATCTCCAACGTCTCAGGTCGGGGTCCTTTTTAGCAGCATCTGTAGGAAAAAAAATATACATATAATAATTTGAAACTATACACTAAAAATTACAAAAGCATGCAAAATAATAATAATAATTCAGAATGGCCATAATTCATAGTGTCCCAAAAGTATTGATCGTGGTGACGATGAAATTAAATAAGCTATAAAAAATAATCTCATATTAAACGAACAGCTTCCATTATTATTAAATAAATAAACGTCGTTTTCTATAATACGATCATTATTAATGACTCTGGACAAGTAATAATAGTCTTATACGTATGTACAGTTTATCCTACTTGTTAAAATACAAGTAAAATTGTTATTTCTATTTGTACTCAAGCAAACACAAGGTAATATGAATTTCAGATCAAAAAAGATTGCATACCTTATATGATTATTCCGTAGGAATAAGAAAACAGCAATTTCTTAAAGAGAAATAAATATTGTTAATATGATGTGAAAATAGAATCCCACAAAATAAGTGTTAAAAAGTTACACCAAAATACAAATAATTATATTGAAACATATATAATAGTAAGTTATAACTTACTTTTTTTCTTGGAGAAACAAAAAAGCAGGAAGCGAGCGTAGATGTCAATCTTCAATAGTCGATCAAAGACGTTTGTAAAAGGCGCGCTTTCAGTCAAATTAGATCAGAGGCGCTTACTTTAACGGTCTATGAATTAGATGCTGCATTGCTCTTCTGCGCATTTTTACTGCGCACATACGTCAATTAGTGAACATCCAATAATGGATCGCCATTTTATACGAGCCATGAGTGAAATTATATTACGATTTCCCAACGAGTACCAAACGTAGGAATTACTTAACATCTAACCGTTATCTAACCGAACACTTTAATAACAAGATCTGAACATTTCCATTCTCAGCTCTTACGGTTTACCAACCTAAATACCAGTTTCCAACGGAAATATAACATATGAGTGCTAGCTGGGTATGGCACCATTGGAACTTTAAATGTTAACATATGGCATGTAATATATCAAACAACTCGTAACAACGTGCCATGAGTGAATATAACGAGTAAATAATGATAGTGGCAATTGGGTTTTGTAGCACGTGCCCTAATGGTACAATACAGAATTTATAGAACTTTTAATGCTAAGATATGGCGTGTAATATATCAACCAACTCCTTACGCGTTATTAGATCTTCTGTTATCCATAGCTTATTTGAATCAAGAGTATAGTACTCTTAGGCTTAATGGTATCTAAAACTCATTACTAATTAATTAATAGTAGTTAATCGCTTGCTTCAATAAGACTTTAGTAATTTAATATGAAAATTTAATAGATGCTTACACATAACGCTTCAGCAATTGAGGCTCACTTCGTTTAACATTATGTGAGAATTCTTACAAATTAAAGAACTTTTATTTTTTTAAGTGTATGAGGAATAACTTCACTCTCCATTTACCTTTCATTCTTCAAGTTTATTCTTTTAAATTCTCTCTATACGTTAGCCTATTCAAATAGTAATTTACAATTTAGTTTTCATATTTATTTATTTACTCTCAAGTGTTTTAAAATGTTGGTTAATTCTATATATCCATGTACGATGCTATAACAAGAAAATGTGCTCCCTTTATCCGCTTTGGCGGTAAAATCATTCTTGTTTATAAAAGTCACGAGTTTTACAGTGTTTCTTCTTTAAAAACACACCCAGTTCATGTTTTAGCTCTTCTTCTGTCTTGAAGCACTTGTTTCTCAAATGGTTATCTAGAGATCGGAAAAGGTGATAATCTGTTGGAGAGATATCCAGAGAGTACGGTGTAACACTTTCCAGGCCTGATGGGTCAGCTTTGCCGTGTGCGGACGTGCGTTGTCATGAACTAAACAACACCCTTACAGTTCGTAAGAGCTCACTGTTTTTGCTTGATTTTTTCATGTGTACGTTGAAGCTGACCATTATACTTGTCTGCTGTGTTAGTTTGTCCTGGATTTTGGAGCTCAAAATGGACTACACCAGCTGTTGTCCACCAAACACTTAAGAGAATCTTCAAGACGCTCATCACCAGTTCTAAATTTTCTGAATCTGTGCCGTCCGATTGGTGACAGAATCACCGAATGCTGTATAAATGTTACGAGCAGCCTCCGCTGCTTTATGGCCAAGTTTAAATTCATACAACAGGCAGACTCAAATATTGGTGATGTATGTGCCATTTTCAGACGTTTTTCAAACTAAAATTGAATGCTTTCACTTAGACAAATAAGTGCAAAAGAATGACCAATCATTTCTCTTTATTATATAAAAAATTTGCATTATTCAAATCATCCTACGAGAGGATTGTAACCATTCAAAAAGTAAGGGTGAAGAAACGAAAAAACTTTTCCCTGGATCTGATATTATCTTCATTTCTTTAAAACTCAATCATTTTCGAAGATTATATAATAAATAACTTTTTTTTAGTTAAATTTAAAACAAGATAACGTATGTGATTTTTAAACCACCAATTTTGATTAAATTTGCTCAACATGTTTAATTTTTATTATATTTTTACCATGTGTTCCCTGTGAGTATGAGTGTAAACCTATAGTTTAACATTTTTTGTGACAATAATTGTTTTTGGCGGCCATTTGATACATCAAAATGAATACCTAAAATGCAAATGGTTTCTTCAAGCTGATCAACTATTGTTTTCGAAAAGACAATGGTTTTTGTTTTCATTTTGTTTCAGGACATATTCACCAATTGGATCAATGTCAGTATTCATGGTAATAATGTCATTATTAATAGTAAGTATTCTTGTCACTTACCATATATAGAAAATTATCATCTACATGTATTATTAAGTTACTATGTAATGGTAACTTAAGTAGTGATTGTGAGAAGATAGCATAAAACATACGCGAAAAAACGGAACCCTGCACCACCCCATTAACTGAAGGATATTCATGGATAGAATCATTGTTCATTTTATCCACAATACAAAAGGTCCGATGATGTAAATAATTTTCACACAACCTTAATGCTGGATCATGTACTCCCATGTTGTATGTATCATGTAGAAGCTATTGATACATCAGTCTTCGTTAATGGCTTCTACGATTTGTAGGTGTAAATACATTACTAATGATGTTGTTCCACGATTCTGTATACTACTAATGTACACTACCCTATCAAAAGTCATGGGACAGCCCTGATTTGAATGAAAATGAGACATTGCAATTTCACTGTTGGCATTCTTCCCAGCACTACATAACAGAGAATATGCTATTATGAGATGATGCTTGCGTGAATGCTGTAAGAATGCCTCAAAGAAAAGAGAATTCAGACTTCCAAAGAGGTACAATTGTTGGGTGCCATCTCGCAGGCAAAACTGTTAGAGAGAAAGGCACCATATGTGTTCCGCCTAGGACTGGAAGATCCAAGATCATGTCGGCCAGAAACCAAAGATTAGACAGTATGCCCCAAAGATTAGAAGCTGTGATATCAGCAAAAGGTGGACCAACAAGATACTAAAATATGTATACTTTTGAGTGTTTCTATAAATGATGGTGTCCCATGAATTTTGATAGGGTAGTGTAGATTGATTAGGATTTAGTTGTGGTTCAATGGACTATCTCAATTGCTTCATAGTAATCTTTTCAACCACTTTAGATAATGAGTGAAAACTGGCAACTGGCCTAAAGGATCAAGGGAGAATGGAATGTGCAGGGGGTGTGCATTTTTTTTTCATCTGGCCACACACAAAAAGTCAGTCACCCCCTCCACCTTCCATTCGCCAAGATTCTTAGATTTCTGCACAACCAATAATCTCATCCGTGCAGAACAATTTGGTTTTCGGGCGGAACATTGTTGCCAGCTCCAAGTTTGGAGACTTATAGCGGATGTTAACACTCCCCTTAATCTTTCGGTGTATTGCGGCGTCATCTTCTTAGATGTTCATAAAGCATTTGATCAGGTCTGGCATGAAGGCCTTATTTATAAAATGATAACTGATGGTTTCCCACATGATTTAATTAGTCTAGTTCATTCGTTTCTGTCCAACAGGTCTTTTCAGGCCAGAGTTGGAGATGAATTATCTGATACCTGTGAGATAAATGGCGGTGTCCCACAAGGATCAGTGCTGGGGCCACTTCTGTTCAATTACTATATACGTGACTTCCATGAAATCTCTTACTGCAAGCTATATTTTTATGCGGATGATGCTGCTATACTGACATGGGCACGCCAGCCTAGTGTTGTTGTATCACGTTTGCAGAAAGCCCTTAAAGAATGTGAAATCTGATTTAGCAAGTGGCGATTAAAACTGAATGTCGACAAATGCAAAGCAATGTTTATCACTAAGAAGGAAAAGAGAAATCTTGACTCCTTGAAGTTATATGGCAAATACTTGGAATGGGTTAATAATTATAGATACCTTGGCGTTGTTATTGATTCAAAACTCTCATGGAATATGCATGTGACTTATGCGATGAACAAGGCCAAAAAAGCAAAGTTTAGCTTAATTGCTCTGTTGGGTCGTAACAGTGCCCTCAGTGTTGATAACAAACTACTGTTATACAAAATAATTGTTCGTGTCATCTTGCTATATGGCATGCCCGTCTGGGCTACGATTTGCAAGACAAGATGGAAGGAACTCCAAACTTTCCAGAACATTACCCTAAGAACTATTGCACAATTAGATAGGAGAATTGCTCGCAATTACTCCATTCATAATGAATTCGATATGACCCATGTCGGGAAATATGTTCAAGAGCTGATGAAATCCGTGCTGCCTATTATGGTAAATCATGATAATGATCTAGTTTCTGGCATTCTAAAACATTCTCTGTATAGAAAAAGGCATCGTAATCCAAGACATATCCTTGATGTCAATTTTGATGACATTGATAATGTCATCTTCCCAGATTACTGGGTTTCATAAATTCTTTCGTTTTTTCTGTGGCTTACTATATAATATACTCCTAGTTCAGACAATCGTCAATCAAATTTTCCTCCACCAAGAGGAGGCATTTTTCTTTCATACTTTGGATGACCTTTGTGGGTACATCAGGCTTCTTTTCTAGTTCAGTGTATTTCCCTTGGAATATGATTATGAAGGGTGAGATTATGGAAGCTAAGTACAACAGGTTAGTGCGAAGAGTTCAAGAGGAGATAAAAGAACTTCGCGACGCTAGATGGAATGAAAAACTCAAAAGCTTGTCGGCTCGCGACAATTCCATTTGGAGTATGGTCAGAGCTTTACAGAAGAAGAAGAATGTTACGCTTCCTCCACTCCGTACACAACAAGGTGACTATGTGCAAACTGATCAGGACAAGGCCCAAGTCATTGCAGATTCACTGGAAATGCAGTGTGTTACTCCTACCAACGATAAGCCCGAGATCCAAATCATGTCTCAGCGTGTGGAAGAAGGTATTGTCAACTTTGATGAAGTCCCACAGCATTTAACGAAGAACAGCATCGAGGCTGGAGAGGTCGCCACCATCATAAGTAAACTGAAAAAGAAGAAGGCTCCAGGAAAAGACAAGGAGAGTAATAACGCCTTTATAAATCTCCACAAGAACTTTATTGACTATCTCACTAATATCATTAACGTCTGCTGGAAATATTCTTACTTCCCTGTGGCTTGGAAGCAATCTATTGTGTTGAGTATCCCCAAGCAGAGGCAAAATCCTACGATTCCGTCCAGTTACCGACCTATTATCCACGATGTCCAAAGTGTTGGAGAAAACGATTCTCGTCAGATTCCAAGACCACTGTCTAGCAAATGATCTTTTTCGGGAAGAGCAGTTTGGCTTTCGTGCTGCCCACTCTTGTCCGATGAAGATATGGAAGCTCGTTGAAGACCTCAGCACCCCCCTGAACCACTCCAGGTAATGTGGGGTGGTATTTCTCGATGTCAGTAAAGCTTTTGACCAAGTGTGGCATGAGGGCCTTGTCTACAAAATGATCAGAGACGGGTTCCCTGCCGATTTGATTTTGTTGGTGAAATCCTTTCTTGACGGCAGATCCTATCAAGCCAAAGTTGGAGAAAATCTTTCCACGCCCCGTATTGTAAAGGCCGGTGTCCCTCAGGGTTCTGTCCTCGGGCCTGTGCTATTTAATTACTTTGTACATAGATTTTCCTAAACCCGATAATTGTAATCTGTATTTTTTATGCAGATGATACTGCCATTACGACATGGGCACACCAGCCGGCTCACGTTAATACTCGGCTGCGGTGTGCCTTGAAGCAGTTCGAAGACTGGTTTAACTGCTGGAATTTGAACCTTAATGTCGGAAAGTGCAAGGCCTTGTACCTCAATAGGAAGCTCAAGCGTCCCCCAGATTCTCTTGTTCTGTTCAATAAGAAACTGGACTGGGTGGACAACTACAAGTATCTAGGAGTTATCATTGACTCAAGACTCTCATGGAACCGGCGTATGTCCTATGCTCTGAACAAAGTGAAGAGGGCTAAGTACAGTTTCATTGCTCTCATGGGTCCAACAGCGCCCTCAGCATTGACAGCAAGCTACTTCTGTACAAATCGATTATCCGGACCATACTCCTATATGGCATGCCTGCGTGGGCGACTATCTGTAAAACCAGATGGAGTGAACTACAGTCATTCCAGAATGTTCCCTGAAGACCATTGCTCAGCTGGACAGAAGGGCGGTGAAAAACCAATCCATCCACATGGATTTAAACATGGCCCATATCGGAAAGTTTTTACAGGATCTCCTTTTGATTATGATACAGAAGATGAAGACTCACGACAATAAACTTGTGAATGGAATACTGAAGAACTCATTGAATATGAACTGGCATACGAGGTATCGTAAACCGAGGCACGTTTTTGACGTCAATTTTGAAGATATTAGCAACGTCTATTTCCCGGACTACTGGAAGATGTGATAATCTTCTTTCTCCTTGTGTTTTTTATTTCGTTTGTATTTTGTTTCTGACAATCGTCAATCTTATTTTCTTTTTTGTATAATATTGAAGACCGCTTGGGTTGGTTAGGCTTCTTGACTAACTCAGTGTATTTCATTTGGAGTTTATTCTGGTTGGATGAGCTTTGTGAAAGCGCTGCTTTCGTCCCATCCTAACAAATGTACACTTCACTGGTCGATTGTCGATTGTCGAAATTCAATTCATTCTAGTGGAAAAGATCACCGTTCATACGGGCAGAGCTGAAACCGTCAAAGGTAAATGTGAAGATGAAGAAACAGACAACAGGTTAGTCTCTGGAATTAAGTCTGATAATATTTTAAAAATTCAGCATCATCAACTGAAGTCGGAGAAGGTCTTGAAATACGTAATTCGTAATGTGGATGTTACGTATGACCTCGATGACTTCCAAGAAGACCTAAAAAGAGCCAACTACCTCCCGGAAAAAGTTATTCGATTGAGGAAAGCCAAAGGATCCATTGATATGCCGATGGTTTTGGTTCTATTCCCGAACACCGAACACAACCAGTCATTGAAAAACATAACACATATTGGGCCTCTGGCAGTTTCAGTGGAGGCCTTTCGAGGGAACAAGAAGCCACTACACTGTTACAACTGCCTGCGCTTCGGACACGTATCCATGGGCTGCACGGAAGATCCTCGTTGTAATAAATGTGCTGAGGGGCACCAGTCAAGAGATTGCATCAAGATCAAAGGACAAGACCCCCCAAAGTGCATCAGATGTGGTGGACAGCACGCATCAGGCTACACGAAATGTCCAAAATACCCCCAGGTTCAAAGGATGTCTAGTTCTAAAGTGACAGCAGGCAAATCCTATGCTGTTGCTGTGGTTATGCCGGAAGATAAAGGCCTCAACATCAACGACCTACCAGGTGTGTATAAACAATTAGGACGTATCTTTCATCTGTTTTCTAATCTAGGCAAAAGTTACCCACAGTTGAGTGGGCTCCTTACGACCAACTAATTTTAGTATGGCTGCACAACGTTATACTGTAATCAACAAAGGTGAACTTCGGTGCGTGATATGGAACGCTAGGGGCATTCCCCGAAAGCGTATCGAGTTTCACAACTTTCTGATAAAGCAAGAAATCGACGTTGCTTTCCTATGTGAAACTCACCTCAAACCAAGCCAAGACTTCAAGCCACCTGGCTATTGTGTGTACCGTAAGGAACGAATGGCTTCAAATGCTGCAAGATGTGCGTCTGGGGGCGCTTCTATCATCATTAAGAAGGGAATTCAACACCAAGAATTAGTATCCAAGTCTTATGCAAGTATGGAATCGGCCTCCATCATTATCAATGACGTCTCCTGTGGTGAAGTGAAGTTCGAGGCGCTCTACAATTCACCTAAACATTATCTTGACATTTGCGAGCTTGATGAACTCTTCAGTGGTGACACTCCAGTCGTCCTGGCTGGTGACCTAAATGCCAAACATCCAAGCTGGATCTCCAGAACGCAGAATTACAACGGCATGATTCTCTATAGGTACATACAAGGTAGAGATGATATCATCGCTGCTGGACCTATGGAGGACACATACTACTGCGACTACTCCCCTGGTAGTGACGTTTTGGACATCTCGCTCTTGAAGGGTTTCTTCAAACCGTACAATATCTTCACGATTGATGACCTTTCTTCTGACCACAATCCTGTGGCGTTGAACTTTGACAATGTTGACATAAATTTCCGAGAGGAACTCGTACATCATCAAGACTGGAAGCTCTAAAAAGATTTTCTTAAGGACTATGGCTACCATCCCGACGTTGCTTACTGTACAGAGGACATCGATCAACTTGTTGATGACATCACCAGATGTATTAACAGTGCCATAGAAGCTAGTAAGTATCCATAAGAGAATAAACCTTCTCATCGAATTCAACTCACTCCTGGAATCCAATGCCTAATTGCTGAGAGAAACAGGACCCGTAGACTATGGCAACGCTATCGTGAACCTTGGCTCAAAACCAAGTACAACACGTTAGTGCAAAGAGTTCAAGAGGAGATAAAAGAGCTTCGCGACGCTAGATGGAATGAAAAACTCAAAAGCTTGTCTGCTCGCGAAGATTCCATTTGGAGTATGATCAGACCTTTACAGAAGAAGAAGAACAATACGCTTCCTCCACTCCGTACACCACAAGGTGACTATGTGCAAACTGATCAGGACAAGGCCCAAGTCATTGCAGATTCACTGGAAATGCAGTTTGTTACTCCTACCAACGATAAGCCCGAGAGCCAAATCATGTCTCAGCGTGTGGAAGAAGGTATTGTCAACTTTGATG
>JAHWFO010108934.1:0-33402 GCA_023313115.1 Rhysida immarginata
AAGCCATGAAAAGACAGCTACAACCATATTCAATCGGAAGTGTAAATTCGTAAATGAAAAACGGCGATAAGTGAGCATACAAAGACGGTTATCCATAAAGTGAAGAAAACTGATGAGTGATGAATTTTGTTTAACTTTCCGGCGCTGGGAACGGCTCATCGAACTAGATAAAAATGAACAGGGCTGAGTTTAATGTTGTCAGTTGTCCTCCCGCTTTTGACATCTATTAAAATTGTACTCTTCTCAGCAATGCTCCGATGCCAGGTACGGTGGCATCACTCCCATGAACATTTTGCAACACTGTATTGAATATTTATGTACATTAGTTACCGTCATAGTCTAAGATTAGAATGCTTGTATGTCTAGTTAAGCACCTTGCCGTGATCTAAAGTATAGCAGCGAGATAAGGGAATTTATTGAAAAGAGGTGCTTGGATAGTTGGTAGTACTGACTTGGCGTTCTCGTGTAAGTGTTAGAAAACACCCACGAAATTCGTCAGACCACCAGTCTTGCCAGTGGCTAACATGACTGTAACCTCCGTGCTTGCCACGAGGGGTCTCTGCACTTCCCCCCTGTAGTAAATGAAAGGAGGCGCACGACGCCTGTGAGCGTAATTCGAAGAGAATATTTGAATCGGGAGCACGAGAGAGTTCATAGTCATTTCGGTCAAGATAATGCTCTCCCTCTCTACCTCGTTTTCAAAAGGCAAATTCCCTTCTGCTACTTTGAAAATGGAACACGGGCAGGAGTGCCAATATCAGTGTGCATAAGCACCGTCTTGTATTTTGTAAATATATGTTAGTCAGTATATTACAGGATAATTATAGGGGCCCCTAGAGAAATAGTTGATTGGGATTTAGTTATAATGTATATTATAAGAGTTCTTGAGAATATTGAGTACGAATAAACTAAATGAATTTTAAACCAAATATCTCAATGTCAGGTGGAACTTCATTTTAATTTTGGGTCCCGAACCCTAGCTTCCTCTCACCTCAAAACATATCGCTAGACGCGGGGTGTCCTTGAGCATTTATTGCGGGGGTGGGGGGAGTGTTACATTACAAACTCTTAACTGACAA
Organism: Rhysida immarginata; assembly: GCA_023313115.1. Taxonomy (NCBI): domain Eukaryota; kingdom Metazoa; phylum Arthropoda; class Chilopoda; order Scolopendromorpha; family Scolopendridae; genus Rhysida; species Rhysida immarginata. The sequence continues at coordinate 1,080 of JAHWFO010108934.1, forward strand.
ATTAAAGAAAATTTACAAAGTATGAAAAAGAAAAGTGCTTTCTACGAAAACAAAAAAACCCATGGATGACAGATGAAATGCTTTTTTGGATTGAAAAAAACGCAGAATGTGCTTATTATGCAAAAATAAATAAGTATAATCTACAGCTTATGAATGAATATAGAAATATCAATAAATTTGTGAAGTTAAGAAATTTAAAAAATTTAGTGAGAGTAAGAAGAATAGTAAAGAAACTTGAGACTTGATTAATGATTTGATGGGGAAACCTAAAAAAGAGAACAGCAATAATGAATTTTTGAAAAACAATATAGATAATTTTAACAATTTTATAGTTAAGGAAATCAAGAGTAAACAATAACAGCAATACAGAATTAATAACACTTTCCAATGCACCTGCAATTCTATTATGACTTTGGATATTGTGATATAAGAAATTTTAAAAAATATTAGGAGTTAAAGTAGAAATTAGGGACATGGACCACATGATATTCGGCCCAAAGATATTATCAATGTAATTCAGACCTTAGCCAAACCCTTTACACATGATATAATAGAATTTTACAAAGTGGGATAATACCCTCTAATAAGTAAAAGCTAAAAATCAGGCCGATATACAAAAAGGGTGATAAAAAAATATATAAAATTATAGGTCGATAGCTATTGCTTCTGTAATTAAAAAATTTTTTGATACTTGGATTAAAAATAATATTGAAAATTTTGTGAACAAATAAGATCTTGAACAAGGACCTATATGGATATCGGGAAAAGCAGTCTACCCAAACATGGTGGATGAATTGAATCATGCATTTCATGCCGCGGTTGTCTTTTTGGACCTGAATAAGGCTTATGACTTAATGGATTTATAAATAAATACAGATTTAAATGTTATATAATATATTGCAGATTGGAGGGCTATAGTATGAGAGGCAGAATCCTTAACACAATCAAAAATCTGCTAACAGAAAGAATACAAATTGCTCAAGTCGATGAAATAAAAAGTGCAGAAGTTTATATCAATAACAGAATCCCTCAGGGTCCGTCCTGAGCCCGTTACTGTTTAATTTGTTTCTTAACGATCTACCCACGCATGTAAAACACTGTAGATTATTCATTTATGCGATTGACATTGCTCTGTTAGCAGTACGTCCGAATGAAGAAAAATTATGTTATCAAATCTACAAACAGATTTTTTGAACATAACAGACTAGTTGGATGCTAATTGCCTAAGTTGAAAACTTGAATAAAACATATCTTCTGAAGTTTAAAATACCGCACAAAATATATGATAGTCTTCACAAGCAAAAAAAATCATGTTCCATAAAAAGCAATGTAGAATGATAACAAATGGTCAAGACAATAAATGGAATTGCACTATAGTGAACAAACTTCAAGAAATCAAATATCTGGGAATGTTGTTCGATGCAAAGATGTCGTGGCAGAGTCATATTTTGGATATATGCAAAGGATTACGTAAAGTGTTATACATGATATTTTATATACAGAAATACTGTCCGATTCCAGTTGGGATTCTTGTGTATAAAGGTTTCTTGGAATCCAGATTAAGAAATAGCATACAAATTTATAAACTTTCTGTCCACAGTAATGAAATTATTAAAGTTAAAAACCGAATGATAAAATTAATTAATTACGGAACTCCTTTGTATCCATTAGACATAGAAAAGCAGTTCAAAAAAGAAAATTAATTCAATTAGTAGATTTATTTGACTATATTGTTTTTATGCAAAAATTTTTAAATTCACCCTATCTCTTGAAAAAGAAGACTTAGTTACGAATCTGCAACCCGAAACATTGAATCATGATAATGTTTTTATTTATTTGTCAATGGTTATTTAGTTTGGTTTATTTGAAATTATGGTGTCGACTACTAAGGTCATTTTGCGCCCTTTACACAGATTCTATCTGTACGCAGCCCAGAACAAACGCAAACATCCATGCCCACAGCGTGATTAGAAACCACAACCAGGCGGACTCGAGAACTAGAAAGCCTACGCCCTAGCCCTCTCAGCCACCTGGTCGGGTATTTATCAGTGGACGAGTCTAGTGGTAGAAGCTAAGGATGGAGCGTAAATAAATATAAGAATCATTAAGATGTGCCCCCGCGCGCGTGGGAGGGGGGGGGGGCAACATGTCCCCCGACTCGGAAAAAGTTAACCATGCGCTATGGGGACAGGTTGTAGAGAATGACTCGCGGAGGGGAGGTGACGCTTAGCTGAAAGGTAGGTGTGGTGGGTAATGATAACAAATCATTCTAATTAGTCATATTTAATCATAAAATTGGTACAATTCATCAAATAAAATGGGGCCTAGATCAAGTTTTCTTCTAGCAAAATAAAAAAAAAACATGCACAATATTTACTCCAAATCTCTCCCTTTAAGCATATTAACAGAAGACAAAAATGGAATTAATAACTAGTCCAACATTTAACAATCAAATTTCTAAATCAACAAATGCTTAACACATGAGAATTGGGAACCGTAACATACACAAAGCTCCGTCATGCGCAGTGTGGTAAGTAAAGAGGTACTCAGCTCCGTATCAAACAACTCTGGTGAGGGAAAAAGAACACAAGAACGTGTCACGCCCTCCTTTTCAATCACTCCCACCCTTAAGATTCGGGAGAGGAGAGGGGAGGAGAGCTGTAACCCCGTGAAAGACTACCAATACCAAAACATTTTACCCCCACTCAGGATCGTTATTAAGATCTTCCCACACTGTTGTCACGCATATTTTAATCATCTCTTAAAAAAATACAACAACATATCCCTTTTGTTTCTCATGTGCCAAACTTCGCATGCAGTTTAACCAGTTTAACCTTTGAGTGTTAAATTCTGACGCAACTCTTACTAAGCCTTATTCTTAACTATTGCATTTATAATTAATAGTTCAAAACCATTAAGCGTTTCAATGAATAAAGCCAGCACTGAAATGAGCGTCTCGTAATTAATAACGCAAAGCGTTCTTAGCGTCACGTAATGGTGCAGTGATACTCTTGGGTTCCTCTCTTTGACAAACTCTAAGATCTGCCATGACGGGATAGGTTCAATTAACAATAAATTTCACCGAGCGGCACCACACCTTCTTAAACAGTGCATCAATTTATCTTCCTCAGGGACAAAATAAATAATGAACAGTCTCACCAGTCACAAGATGATCTTGACAAAGTTTCTTATCATGAATGGCGGCCGACATTCTTTTCTGCAACATGATGTCCACGAAACGATCCTTATTCCTCGAGTAGTAGATGCTTGTTTTTCCCGAAATTTCTGCTATAGCCGGTTCCATACGAGTCCATGGAACTTTCACGACGGGTAGAAACAAGTTCCGCCAAACACAGCTTTTTTGTTTTACTTAAACCTTTGCTGAGCGTCTTTCATACGAGGAAAAACATTCGTTCTTCCCCGGGCTTCTCTGCATTACCGAACACACCAAGCTAAAACAAAAAACGCGCTCCACAACAAATGATGCAAACAGTTGTTATTTCATTGTTGTTACCAAAAATTTTCTGGAAAAGCTACGACAACAAAAAGAGCTTGCGCTCTGCTTCTTAACTCATTGTCGTAGCTTCTCCAAAGGTACAAAAACAAACTTCTTAATTATTTAAATTAATTTCTTACAAAATTAAATAACCTACTCTTAATAACACCAGACAATCTTTACCCAAACACACCTTTTTTCACACCAACGATCTGCACACCTAATTAACCTACACGCAACGCAACAATAACAACAACCCACCATACAACATCTTATAACAAGAGCTCCAAACGAAATAAATAAAAACACAGCCACGCTTGCAACAACCAAACCACAGAACAACACACACTGACCCAGTCACAAAGATATAAAGCAAAGGGGCCAATAACTTCTATAAGGATATAATGGCCATTAGAATAAAATAAAATACATACAAAATTGTTTTTTTTTGAAAAATACACAAAACAAATTGTTCAGAGGTGGTGCACGTTTAAGGCAGACCGAAAAGAGAACATATCCGGTTGTCCGAAGACAAGAGGATTTACATAGAAGACAAGAGGATGGGGGGTTAAGGGTGAGAGCAGCTGGAGTGGGACTATGAAATGAATTTTGGAGGCCGAGGGAGTTTAAGAAATCGGAAAGCTGGAAAAATTAGGTCACAGATATAGTAGAGACATCCATTTTTAGTATGGGGCGAATCAGGAGGGGGTGGGAAGAGAAGGGTCTGTCTGCAGTGGTGAAGGATGCAGGAAAATGTGGAGTTTGAATATCCATTGGAGTGGGCGAGGTTTCGGATTATGCGGAGTTCTGAAGATCTGGATAGGGGCAGAGGGGGAGCTTCAGGGCATGGTCGATTAAGAATCTCAGTGAGGCTTGTTTGTGGGTGGGGAGGGGGTGTGAAGAGACATTGTGTATTAAGTTGGAAAATGTAGTCGGTTTACGGAAGACAGAAAAAGAGAAGCAGTTAATGTGGGGGTTGTTGGTGATGAGGATATCAAAAAAAGTGATAGACCAGTTAGTTTCTAGTTCAAAAGTGAATTGGATATATGGAGAAAAGGATTTAAAGGTGTTAACAATATTAGCAGGGGTAGTGGATGGGGAGTCAAAAAGGAAGATGGGAGAGACATATGGGAGACATATGGGGAGACATATGGGAGATTTGCGATGACAGAAGAATTATTGAGGAGGGGGGTGACTTGTGTTAATTCCAGGTGCTGTACGAAAACCTCAGACAGAAAATTGTTGAGTGGGCATCCCATTCCTAGCCGTGTGGGTTGGGAATAGTAAGAGTTGTTAAAGAAGAAGTAGTTCTGTGAAAAAATAATGGAGAGGGTAGCTAGTAAGTCAAGAGAATCAGGAGAGACTTTGTATGTAACAGACACTCAAGGATAGAAAGGGTGGGGCTGACAGGGGACGTTAGTGTATAAGTTGGTGATATCAAGGAACTTAAGGGAGAGGTGCTCATCAATGTGGAGGAAAAAAAAGGGACTCAGTAAAGGTGAGAGAGTTGCATACGTTGTAAGTATTAGGAAGGTATTTCAGGTTAAAGAGGAAGGTGGAAAGGCTTCTGGCGACGAAGTGGGCAGGAGCAGGGGAATAGTCTACAACGTGACATATATTGTGCTTCCCCATTTGCTTTCCCTATTGCCAGCGGACTTTAATGTGTGCAATACTTAGTTCTTTATCTGATCTATTATGATTTTCTCTCGTTTCTTCTGCATTTTGTAAATTTTCTTACTCTTTTATTTTATTTTGTTGTTTTTATGTAAATCCTCTTGTCTTCGGACAACCGGATATGTTCTCTTTTCAGTCCGCGTTAAAAGCGCATTTTCTCGGTACAATTTCTTTTGTGTATTTTTCCAAAATAAATTGTATTTCTTTTATTTTATTCTTATGGCCATTACATCCTATTTGAAGTCATTGGCCAGCTTGCTTTATATACCACTTTATGTACCACTGTTCTGTATATATAAAGGCTTGTATGCCTCTTGCTGTATATCCTTGACGAAGCCGGGAATAAATGGCGAAACTAGTTTGAATTCCTGATGTCCCTCTGTTATACTGTGGGGCCACCACCTGTTTAGTAACTAAATTTTAGCCAGATTGATTTGAATTCCAATTTTGTCTAACTTTTGAAGAAATGAGCACGGATCCATAAATCCATCAGAATCACCAATTTCTGTCACTAAGCCAAAAGATGCTTAAGCCATCCTCTTTTCTTTTCCAAAGAACAAACTTTTTTCATTCATACGACCTTCCCAGGTCTTAACAATAATTTCTTGACAAAGAAAAGATTCAATCTTCTGTTTTTAAACTACAGGTTGTACAAAATATCTTTTCGACTTGCGTCAGCTTTGTAAGGGTCACAGTCGAAATGTCTGTCGGCTGCACTGCTTACTGTAAGTCTCGCCCTACTGATTCCAGAAAGGAAAGGTCATAGGCAAGGCATAAAATTGTTTGCCTCATTGATTGAGCCTTCAATGTAAGGTTTAGGTTCTACGTAGTCATCTGTGCCACCGGAATAAAGCGGAAATTTAGATGATATGGCCAAATGGGGTGGTTAAGAATTAATGAGAACCCCACATTAAGTTTCATCTGCAATCAGGTACGGGTGGATAGAAGGTAGACAGAACTCAAGGTCTTTAACGTAAAATAAATGATTTATACATGAATCAAATGAGTGTAAATAATAGCAATTAAATAACATTTGATCGCCCTTACAGGGTGGGGAAAAAAATAAAACATTGAATATATAAATAAAATAATATTAACCAGTGGATAAGCAATAATTTGAATAAGAAAAATAATCATGGGCTCTAGTAACTCAATAGACACGTATCACACGAATGAATAAGGCAATCATGGCAAATAGAATCTCTGCAAAAGATAATGGAAAACGTTTGAGTGGCCAGGGACTGAAAATTTTTACTGACAAGCTCGAAGCAGAACAGGTATATTGGCATTGGTGTGGCAAGATATGTCTTTGGTCATCATTCGTTCAGTGCGCTTAGTGGAACTTTTGTTTCGTCGGCCGGACATCTCAGGAAACATTGAGGGCAACAACTAACTGGTAAATTACAGGACAACGAGCATTGTTAACGAGGGGGTACCATGATGAAAGAAAACGTTATAAAACCTCGGTCTCGAGCAAAAACTTAGAATAAACTTTTGCACCAAAGTAATAGATGACAAGTTAACAAAAGAGAATTTGGGTGTTCTTCCTATGCAAGCTGTTCGTACATGGTCAACGAGAGCAATTCTGTTTGGAACTAACTGGGCAACTCAGACCCAGTAAAACACTTACACTCGTCGCAAACTTACATCGAGGGTGAAAAATTGGAAGAAGGGTACTGGCGGTTTTGGTGGTGCGAAAACCAAGATCACTTTTCCAGATCGAGGAAAAAAAGTTTTCTCGTCTGGTTATGAGTTCGAACCCCGGACCAATCACAAGATCGGCGACATAACAGGCGGCCAATCCGAGAGGCCAAACGCCTAGTCAAGCGAAATTTTTTGCCCTCGCATCTGGTTCTTTTGTCTAGCGCACCAGATAAACGTGTGACCAACTAATAAAATTCTAGGAGATTCCAGAAGAGATTCCTAAAGGCAATATGCTTGTCAACTAAGGCCCGAAATAGGGGAGGAAGATTTTGTATTATAATTGTAATCGTTCGCCCAACCCTATCGACTTGACCTGAATTCAATAGGCTGTACAATGTCAAAGACATCGATGTGACAAGAAGAGATAGGGAGCAAGCACTCCATTCCCAGTAACACATGCTGAATAGCCTATGAAAGAGGAAACGAACATTAGTCATGGTTACTCTTGAGGCAATAAACTTACTCGGCAATTACAGGAAAAGCAAAACAAAGAGATTTCAAAAAGGTCTCCATTAAAATTATAAACTTTTTAAAAAGCTCAGAAAGTATAATTTCTTCTGGACAATGATCAAAAGAATATCAGAAATTTTCCCTCTACAAAGCAAACTGCTGTATATAGACATCAACAGAAAAGTGTTCAAATGCTTAATATATAAATAAGCATAGAATGTATATAACAAACAATAACTGTGTAAAGTCTGGGCATTTACAGGTATAAGAAAGCAATGCACTAAAACTATGCAGGGATCAACAATATATATCTCACGACCAACAATGCAAAACAGAGTTTGTGCAACATGTTTAGGTTACCATTTGTAACAATACATAGAATTCCTGTTATTCAGGCACTTCTCAGAATTGAGAGTTTTTAGTACTTAGCCATTTTTTTGAAAACTATTAAGACTATTCCGAAAGGGCGGAAACACTCCCTTAGCTCTATGCTGTATTTAGCAAACGGTAAACTTGTAAATAGAAGTATCTGCAAATTAGAAGCTAAAGTTCCTGTAAGAAAGCACTAGAAAAAAAATTCACAAAATGAAATCAAATAAGCGCTTGGGCAGTTATTTAAGGTATGGCGCTTATTTGCAAAAATTCAGCAGATCCCCCAAGTCGCTAACTGCTTGGGTGCTAGTATTTCAGGTTCGGTGCTAAATATTGTATTTACGGTATGTGATTAACAAATTATTTAGACTAGCAGTGGCTTACATGGAGGGTTCCATCTATTGTGAGCATTTAAAAATTTTGTTTACGATTTTTCTATATGAATTCTTACTGTATTATATCTAAGCCTTTTCATATGTTTATTTTTAAGATATTGCTAAATTTAATAATAAAAAGAAGGAATCCATGTTACGGCATGGTTATAACCTAGCTTATTTGGTAGCATAGAAGAACCCCACATTTTCCAAAAATAAAGTTCGACTATTTTCTTTGTGGATTTGAATATTTTGGAAACTGAGATCCTGATAGTGAGATGGTTCAGAGGGGGAAGCAAAATAATATAATATTTAAGAGGGTGATACTTTAAAAGAAACCCCGAAACTTTAGAATGAACGTGGCTCGTTAAAGACTTTTATTTTGGTTTAAATAAATGCAATATTCTATACAATATGGTTTAAATTGAGAAATAGCCATTGCGATTTCAATTACAAAAGAGAAAAAAATATTTCTCGAAAAACAATTAGGAAATACTTGAATGTATGTTAAAATACAGCAAAACACTGTAACGAGAAATATTGAATCGCTACATTTGAGTAATTAATTTTAAATATAAAAAAAATGAGATTCTTATTGAAAAGTGTCTAAAGGAAGACTGAGGAATGATAAGCAATTATTAATGGGGAATAACAATGAGATTGTGCAGCATGGCATCCCTCATGCACGTTATTATTGAAATGGCATTAAAAGAGATTTCATTATTACCTGATGGGGTAGCAGGCAACACAATGCTGCTTGATAAAGAATCATGGTTGCCGCAAGAGAGTAAGAAATTCAAGAAGATACTAAACATCGAACGGCAGGGTAGAAGTAATTCTCAGAGCATTGGAGTAAAAATGATAAATGGAATATGAACGCCATGCTGTACACAAGGAATGACGTGGAGGACCAGAAGAAGGGATGACTGGTCAAGCCAGAAGCTGGAAGTGGTTTATATGAAATTAAAAAAATCAGTAACTACGTAAGGAACGTCAAAAATAGTGGGACATATATCCTCGTGCTCAAGTAATTATTCGCGGCGGACAACCAGCTGCAGACAGTGATATTCACGTGGAGATTTTAATCAACATTTATTAAAACAATATATTGAACGAACACTTTCTGCAAAAACAATAAAAAAGATTTAAAGAATAGAAAAAATAGAAACTCGAATTATATCTACTTTTTACATAAAAATCTGAGTTTTCCCGAACAAGCCCCCTGTAATTTTCTTGAACACAAAAATAAATATGACGGTCATTTTTACAGATAGAAGTTTAGGTACTGACGTTACTATACAGATTCAAAAAAAAATTGTTTAAGTTACAATAAAGAAATAAAACGTATATGCCTTTATTGTTTCCTTTCATTTGTGTGTTCGCACATAGTATGTTTTGCTTTTTTAGCAAAAGACGACAAAATTTATTTTGCCTTCTGGTATACTATAATTAAAATGTTTAATTATGTATAATACATTAACAAATGTAAAAAATACATATCATGTAGTAAAATAATAAATGTAGTTACTGCCTTCACGTAAGGTAAGAACAAGTCCAAAAAATATCCCTTTGTGATTTTAAAGCTAAAGTCATTTAACAAGAAAATATTGCGTTTAGAACCCCTCTCATCCCGCAAAGTAAATAACTTTGCAGTTATGAAGTTTAAAGGAACAAGATAAACTTCGTAAATACCTTCGTGTAGGCCAGCAAACCAATGAATTAAGTAATATAAATAATTACTTATCTTGCTCAGATAAGGATAAAAAATCCAGAAATCTGCGTAAAGCAGGGGCAGGTAATAGTTTAGTTAATGCATCTGCCGGCATGTTGGGGGAAGAACATAAGTAAGAATCACATTCTGGAGATTAATTTCTCGCGCGATGAAATTATGCAGTCTCAAGATATGTCTTGTCCTACTTTTTGATTCTAATGCTCCCCGACATGCTATGGCAGACATTGAGTCAGTATAAATGGTTGTGGGGAAAGAAACAAACTCTCCTTGTCCTAACTCAGTTATGAGGTCCCAAAGACATTTCAGTGACTTCACGCGTTCGTTTATAGCGATTATTTCGGCTTCGCAGCTGCTCAGGGCGACTTATAGTTGCTTCTTAGATGACCAAGTTATGGTATTTTCCCCTATTTTAATCAAAATTCCAGAGTATTCTTTACCTGTAGGGTGATACACCAGCTAGCATCAGCAAATGCGCATAAAGGATCCGTACATGGGGAAAAACGAGCAATGTGTCGCTGGTATGTTTAAGAAAAGAAGTGACGCCCTCAAGAGCAGTCATATGTAAATGTGTAGGTGATATAGCATATGTCGACAACCTAGTAATTGCAAAAGCTATATCCGGCCGCGTGCAAGTCATTACACACATTAAGGAACAGGGAAGAGATTAGAAATTGGCAGAATCGACCAGTTGTGAATCCGCAGTATCATCAAGGTTCACATGAGGGCTTAGTGGCATGGTCTTCGGTTAGATGTCTCCCAAATTTTCCATTCAGCGCATTTCCCAAATTTTTGAATTTGTTTTTTTATCTAATTAAGGTTTAGGTTTTGCTTTTTACATTGTGCATAATTTTCGATGTCAAAATTTACATAATCATTTGTAACATGGTTATTAATTGGTTCTTCAGTATATTCCAAGAAAAAAATCATCCAAATATGTGTGTTAGGTTCCATTATACTTAATTTATACATTAGGAAAATGACAATTAAATTCTATTAACCAAGATGTATCGAGGTATAAATAATAATGATGCCACCATAAGGGAAAAATTCCATTTATTGAAATGCACATTATAATCGATTGTGTGGTAACATCTCTAAATCTTTAAGTATTACATAATTATTTTTGAGGCTGCTTCAGGAACGAACACATCGGAAATATATTTGCTAAGCCACATAAAAATCATTATCTTCAGTATTTGACTGGAAGTGTATCTCTTGTTTGCAGGTAATGTTATTTATGACTGCAAGTGCTGTACTCGCAGCATTGAAATTGAATGTCTTGCCATGAACAGCTTTGTACAGTTTAATGCGCTTGGCAGAAGGGAAATAAAGAACACAGATTTGGCAAACTCATCATGTGCATAATAACATTAGATACACCTCTTATCCACAAAATATTTTCATTTTTCAGTGTCAAAGGAATAATCAATACAAATCGCAAAAAATATATTTATAGGAAACTGGTTACTGATCCTCCTAACACTGCTACCTCGCAGAAAGGACAGCCAATGAAGAACGAGGGAAACTCTTCTTACAAAAGCGCGGACCTATGAGAAATATCCAGGCCACCAAATAATACATAATACAATAAGCGATAATAAAATCTTGTATCTTTTGTATCTTGTATTTTTTGGTGGCGTAGTATTTCTCTTAGGTCCGCGCTTTTGTAGGAAGAGGTTCCCTCGTTCTTCATTGGCTGTCCTTTTTGCGAGGTAGCAGTGATAGGAGGATCGGTAACCTGTTCCCTATAAATACATGTTTTGCGATTTGTATCGATTATTCTTTTGACATTAAATAATAAACCCAAAAGGGTTCAAAATACGTATATGTCCGGTAAAAATATTTTGTGGATAAGAGGTGTTTCTTCTGTTATTATGTCGCTTTCCACAGTTATTCAACGTTTTTCATCGCATCAAATGCATGATGTATGAGAGTTTTCTATATTCTTTACATGCAGTTAGGATAGCTTTATGACATAGTGCAAGTGCTACGGACAAATTTGAAAACTGGTCAGTGTGATGAACGGGATTTGCCTGTGAAAGTGCCGTTAGCAAACTGGTGTGTTTGTTATTCAAAATAATTATTAAGTGAATTCTTTTCCTACTGATTTATCAGGTAATACTTCTTAAGAACATTGTTTAGCATTCGGTTAAGAGTTAAGAGTAGTGTTTCTCAGCTAATGCTTTTATTCGTATACTTTTTTATTTATCCCAAAGTATGTAAAGTTATATAAATATATTGAGTACATATATGTCATTATATCCATCCAAATTTACATATGTAATCACTCTCCTGTCGGTTTGTTAAGATGGCATATTAATGATTGATTAACATCTTGTCATTTAAGGGCATTACTTAATCACTTTGTTTATCAATTATGTGTTTATAACATTCTCTTATGTATTTGTTCAAACTTTTCTCCAATTACTTAGAAATTCACTCTCCACCCATGTCAGTTTCTTCCATGATTGACTACGGAAAAAAGAGCCACCATATGGGCGCAATTAGCATTATATAAATTTTGTGACTTTTAACTGAATTTAGTTTAAAACTAAAACGCATATTAAAAATAAAAATCTTGTTTGTTAAAAATCTGAACTTGGATATTGTAGCATTTAAATAGCCTAAAGAATTTTTTTTTAGTGCTAAGTTCTTCATAAGGTCTCTTTTCTTTGTTTAAAATGCCTCCCCACCCCCCACTCACCTTGAACAAGCCAGGATTTTGTTTTATGAAAGAAATAGATTTGCGACGAATTTTGACTAACATTTATTTTTTTTTAATAATTACATGATAAGAATATCCTAAGGCCGAAAAATGAGAGATAAATAGAGCATAAAATTTTAGAAACCACATGGTGGACAGCTATTGTTGTGAGGATAAAACGAATCGACGGTTGTCGATAAAAGGAGCTTTGCCATGATGAAATGATGATGAAATCCATATTGCTTGGGCTGTTTGTTTGATATAATTTTTTAATATCTAAATTTCAGTAAAAATGAAAAAGGCTTAAAAAAGTTTATATTCATTGTGGAAAACGAAAAAAATTCCATTAAATGCTCTCACAGGAATTTTGTGTCCAATTACGTTCACAAAATACTGGTAAATACTGAAAATACTGAAAATACTGGTAAAGTGTAGCAAACCGTGCCATTTCGTATCTCAGCGAATACTGGTGTATTTAACAGGTGAGCAAAAAAGAGCCCAAGCAATACTTATTTATAATGCCATGGGGATTATTCGCCCACTTGGCACTCACCTATGCTGATGATATGTGCCTGCTAAGCGAGGACCAATAATTACAGCAGTCCAGCATTGCTCTACTGGTCGAACAAACCAGAAAGCTAAGCCTATCATTTGACTATGCATCCTTAACATTTCAAAGACAGGCTATGAATATTGATATATATCTGTCTATTTTAATTATACTTAATAGATGGATTGAGAGAGCTAAGAAACTCTGTTTACACCCTCATCAGCATCTCTCATAAACATGTAACTGTTTCAATAATTCAATATATATAGGAAGAAGAAGGATGTTTCATTGGGGCTAGGTTTGTTTGTTGTTTTTTTGTACAGGGTGAGGCAGCGTTCTTAGTAGGATATTAAAAGCACTCCATTAGGATGTAAATGTAATTTATTTAATATCTCCTATGTTAGTTAATAGTTAAACGTCTGCCATTTACAAATGTGTAAGTCAATGACCATGCATTGATTACCTTTTGAATATGACTCCTGTCAAATGATGCCCCCTCTAGACAACATAATCATCTAGACGGCATTGAAGCTTTCCTTAACTCGGCGTAACGTATTTTCTGGGACTTTCCCTAGGGCAGTTCAGATGCGATCCTTCAACTCAGGAAAGCTGGCACAACGTGTTCGGAAAACGTCTTGCTTGAAGTAGCCCCAAGGAAAAGATCTGCACATGAAAGATCAGGTGATCGATGCGGCTAGGAGATGTCACCATAACGAGAAATTCCTCTCCCCAGAAAGGTCTGTCGCAAGAAAGCTATGCAAATTCTGGCTGTATGCGTGATCGCTCATTCTTGTCGAAACAACAATTGGTCGATATCCACATTCAACATTTATTCCAATAATCATTATTCCAACGTCACTTAGGTGAATGCTTTGTGCAGCGGGGACATCATTTGACAGGACTCATATTCAAACATTAATTAACCCAATCAAATATTGACTTACAAATTAACAAATGGCATACTTGCAACTACTATTTGACATAAAGGGCAACAAATAAAAAGCTTTTATTTCCTACTGGTGTGCTATAAATATTACGCCGCTATGAACGCTGCCGCACCCAGTACAAATCGACAGTTTTATTCCGATCTTGATAAAACTTTGAATAATTGACCTTCAAAACAAGAGGAAGGTCACTGTCGGCCTCCTTTTTCCAAAAAATAAAAATTATTGATAAAAAATCGATTTTCATGGTTATGGCAGGGCATATAAATGAGAAATAATATATGGCCAAAAATGCAAGACAAACTTTTTGCAACAATAAATATCAACAATGGCATCTACACGCAATTCACAAACACTCTGCACGGACAAACAATATTAATCACATGACCAACAATGCATGGCAAAGTTTGTTGCAATATAGAATTCAGTGCAAAGAATTCCTGTTATTCAGGCTTTACTTAGAAAAGAGAATACTTAGTATTTAACAAATTCTTGAAAATCTTTAAAAAATGGTCAGTAATTGAAGATAATGAGTTAGCAGACTAATTAGAAAGAGTGAAAGACAATAGAGGAATAGAAGATTCGGCGACCGCTAGACTACACAAAGTGATGATTGGCCTATTTTTGCTTCAAGACTTAGAAAGAAGAAAGTAAAATGCAATACCATCAAGTGTACATCTAAAGTAAGATTACGTGAGTAAAGAATTATTTAGACTAGAACGCATCCTTGGAGAGGTCCATCTATTGTCAGCCTTTAAAAGTTTTTTTTTCGATAAATCAAGTCCTATTATATCACTTGGAAAGGACTTTTTCAGTAAAGAGGTAAATTCCTGTCTTTCACATTTTTCATAGAATAGATAATCCGTTTGCACTTATATTGTAGTGATTGAGTTATTATTTAACCAATTTAGAATTTAATTTAGTTTTTAACTGTTGTTCTGTTTTCCTAAAAGCGTAATTATCCTTGGCAATACCGGGTCCTCTGCTTGTCTTCTATATACCAGGTGGGCAGGAAATAACGTGAGGTGTTTAGAGCTTGCTAGCGGGAATTCTATTAGGCCAAATGGAGTACATTTTGGTGTATGTAGTTAGTGGAACTTGCAGTTCGATTTCTGCAAAAAAATAGTACCAAAAATCACCATAGGGGGCGCTTATTTCAAGAAAACAATGAACACCTCATTGTCAAATGAACAAATACCGTACAAACCACCTTAGGTAACAACAATAAGCAATATTTTTTTAAAATACAAATGTGTTTCAATATGACAACCAGTGTGCTGTTCCAATAGCTGCATGCGGTACATCACATTTTCTATGGCAGCTTGCAGCATATCTGCTTTAGTCTGATATATAATGTTATTTGAGAGGTCAGAAACATGTGCTTGATACACAAGGCTTTTCAAATATCCCCATAACCAAAAATCACAAGGTTGAGATCAGACGACCTGGATGGCCATACTATGGGAAATGCACGAGTAATTATTCTGTTGTCTGAAAAACGTTCTCGCAAGATCTGCTGCACCTGACATCCGATGCGCGGTGGCGCACTATCCTGCATAAAAATGGTAGAATCCTGACTACCCTTTTACTGCAATCGTGGTATCACAAAATTCTCATATCGGCATTCCTGGCAGAATTGATGGAACAAGTCACCGGTCCACGGGAACGGATTTCTTCAGAAAAGCACTTGCATTGTTGCTGTTCTGATAAAATAACTTGACTAATAACGTCCGGTCAGGCAGAGTAAGCGTCATCGTCAGGCCATTCGTTCGTGAATGATAGAAAATCCTCAGCCTTGCCTTTTATTGTCATGATTGCTCTATACGGAACGCACTTATGCAAATGTATTCATTGTTTTCCTGAAATAAGCGTCCCCTATCGCGACTTTTGGTACATATTTTTTTTTCAGAAATCGAAACTGCATGTTCTGCTAAGTATATACATCAAAATGTACAGCATTTGGCCTAATAGAATTCTCCCTAGTGAGCTCTCAACACCTCACGTTATTTCTTGCTCACCCAGTATATAAAGAAAGATGTTTGTTTGTTTGTGGGTTTGTGGGCTTGTTAGTGGGTGTGTTTGTGGGTTTATTTGTTTTCTTTTTTTTAACATTTCACCTATTTTAATTTTCTTCCCATTGTAGCCTTATGCGTTATTTTCATTAAAAAAAATCTGTATATAAAAGGAACGATGTTTGTGTGTATTTAATACTAATCTACAGTTTTATACCAATCTTGATATAATTTCTCATACATGAACTTCAAAGCATGAGCAAGGTCACTGTCTACCTCAGAATTCGAAAAAATAATAATTTTTTATAAAAAATCGATACTCCTGGTTTTGGTAGGGCATATTAATGAGAAGTATTTCATGATCAATAATGCAACACAAAAATTTTTGCAACAGTAAGTATCAACAATAGTATCAACACGCAATTCACAAACACTCTGCACAGACCAACAATATATATCTCATGACCAACATTACAAATAAAAGTTTGTGCAACAATAGGTATCAACAATGGTGTCAACACGCAATGCACCAACACTCTGCAAGGATGAACAAATATGTCTCATGACCAACAACGCTAGGCAAGGTTTGTGCATTATAGAATTCAAGCATAATTATCCCAGGCAATGCCGGGTCCTCTGCTAGTCTTCTATATATATAAAGAAGGATGTTTGTGGGTCTGTCTGTGGGTCTCTCTGTACGTTTTTTATACAAATCTACAGTTTTATTCCGATCTTGATGAAATTTCGCATACATGGCCTTCAAAGCATGAGGAAGGTCACTGTCTACCTCAGATTTCGGAAAAGTAATAAATATCGATAAAAAATCGATATTCATGGTTATGGCAAGGCATTTTAATGAGAAATATCTCATGACCAACAATGCAAGGCAAAGTTGGTACAACAATAGGTATCAACAATGGTATCAGCACGCAATTCACAAACACACTGCATGAACCAACAATATATATCTCATGACCAACAATGAAAGGAAAAGTTTCTGCAAGTGTAATTATCCCAGGCAACGCCTGGTACCTCTTCTAGTCTTCTATATATATATAAAATAGGATGTTTGTTTCTTTGTTTGTGGGTTTATGTGTTAGTTTGTTTGTTTGTTTTTTATACAAATCTACAGTTTTATTCGGATCTTATATCTAGAATGGATTTTTTCTCTGCAGAGGTTATTTACTGTCTTTGCGATTTATCTTGGAATGGATAGTCCCTTCGCTCTACATTGTAGTAAATGAGTTATTATTTAACCAAGTTAGAGGTTTCATTTAGCGTTTTCATGTTTTTTTATTTACCTACAGGCGTAATCATCCTGGGTAACACCAGGCACTCTGCTAGTTATAAATAATTCTTGGAAACGAACTAATCATCATCATCGCATAATCAACATCTCAGTTTCCATAATATACATATACCCAGACATATAATCAAAATGTATTTTTATGAAATGTTTGGTTCTGATGTGTATAAAATATAGTACGTGATAACTCCTACGTGGCTCGGATTGTTTTTATGATTTAATTTTGCAATTCCCTTTCTTTTCTCGATGTCTTGAAGCAGAACTTGGTCATTTATTCTTTTTGTTGTCTTGCTGTCGCTGATTCTTCTTTTGACTTGGTTCCATTAGCTCAATACCGCACGAGCTAATGGAGTGTTTTCTCTGTCGTCTATGCACTTTTTTCAATTCTGTTTGCCAATTCTCCATTATCTCTAGATACTGATTTTTTTAAAGTTTTTCAAGAAGTTGCGAAGTAATAAGAACTCACTTTTCTAAGAAAAGCCTGAATAACAGGAATTCTATGCACTGAATTTTATATTGCAGAAACTTTTATTTGCATTGTTGGTCATGAGATATATATTGTTGGTCCGTGCAGAATGTTTGTGAATTGCATAGGGTTACCATTGTTTATACCTACTGTTGCATAAACGTTGCCTTGCATTGTTAGTCATGAAGTACTTCTCATTAATATGCCTTGCTATAACCATGAATATCGATTATTATCGAGTAGTTATGATTTTTTCGAAATCTGAGGTAGACAGTGACCTTCCTCATGCTTTGAAGGTGAAGTATTAATTCTAAGCGCTTTTATTATATTTCTTTTTAAGATATTGCAAAATTTAATAAAGAAAAAGTCCGAGCCACGCATAGCATATTTGGTAGCACATCAGATCCAAACAATTCATAAAATACATTTTGACTTTATTTTTGGGAAAATGTATATTCTGTAAACTGAGATGCTGATAATGTGATGATATAACGTTCGTTTTCAAGAGTCCTTAATAATGAGCATAAAAAGATGATGCAGTGACAGAACATCAATAAGGCAGCATCTATTGATGAGGCAAAGGAGTCAAACGTGTCTCCCTTGAGTTCAATATCAAATGTCCAGAAGAAAAATTTACACGTCTGAAATATAATGAGAAAGAACGAGTATTGGGCAGTGAAACTCTGCAACTAAAACAGAAAAAGCTATACGGGCATTAGAAACATCTGAAGAACAGGAATTTCGAATAAAGCAAGAGAGTATAAGAGCTTCTACGTCGAGGGCAAGAAGAACTGCGTCTAAAATATCTGATGATGCTCCGCAGTCGTGATGTAAATCAAGAAGAGTTTAAGTAAATTCCCAGTTTATCACTTCGAATTCCTGTTTTTCGTTTTCTTCGTGGAATGGATAGTCCCTTTGCTCTGTGTTGTATTCGTTGAGTTATTATGTAACCAATTGAGAGTTATAATTTAAGTTTTTAAACAATTATAACTTTGAGTTATATTTATCCTACAAGTGTTATAATTATAAGAAACAAACAAACAAGCAAACAAACAAACAAACAAACCCACCTATATGTGTTGTAATAATCCTACATGCGTAATTATTCCGGGCAACACCGGGTACCTCTGCTAGTTATATATATATATATATATATATATAGACAGACTTTCGGTGAAAATCATGAAAGTTTGACAAAAGTGTGCACCAAACGATAAATCCAATATATATATATGGGAGAAGGATATTAGTATGTTTGTGGGTTTGTGAGTTTGTTTCTAATACATATCTACACTTTTATTCTTATAGTGATGAAAATTGATGAAAACCAACAAACCAAAACGTTAATCCTGAAATTAATCTTACAGAATTGGTCATCCCTGAAACGATCGAAGAATCAAGAAATTCCGCCCAAGCTGAAAAATAGGAAGAGGCCATGGAAAAAAAAATTACAGCTCTGAAGGGCCGAGGCACATGGCGATTGACAAAATTGCCCCCTAATCAACATACTATTACATGTAAATGGGTATTCATGGTGAAAACGGACCCAGAGGTAAATATTCTTCGTTATAAGGCTTGACTTGTGGTTCGAGGGTGTACTCAGAGAAAAGAAACGGAATACGAAAAAACTTATTCACCAGTAGCAGATTTTTCACTTATTAGAACAATGCTAGCAATTGTTGCAATGTTTCGTTGGGAAACCAGACATTTGGACATCGTAAACGCGTATGTTTATGGGGAACTTAAAGAAACTTTTTACATGACACACTCCCCCCCCCCGGATGAAAAGAAGGAGGAAGAGAAGATCATGTATTACGACTTTGCAAATCTCTATATGGCTGAAGTGTATACTGAGCTTGCAAAACACTGAAAGAACTTCATTTAAGAAGTATATCCGGAAGCTATTGTTTTATCAGTATAAACAAAGAATCATTGTATTAATTTATGTGGACGATATAGTCATTTTTGGGAAAGCCAAAAGAGATATTGAAGAAGTCATTCAGAAAATCTCTTCAAGATATGAAGTAAGAGAATTGGAGGAGATGACGTACATAACTGAAAGTCAATGTGGTCAAGGATGACAACAGAAACATAGGAATTCATCAAAATAATTTCATTAATTGATTGCTAAGCAAATACCAATTTACAGATGCTAGAACCACAAGTGTACCAGTTTATCCAGGGGTAAAGCTGATAAAACAAGACCCAAAGAATGATAGTGATGATTACCTTCAACAGCACTATGATGAAATAATCAGAAGTTTGCTGCACCTAGCTACAAGGACAAGACCTGATATATTGGTTTCAGTAATCAGGCTGGCACAATTTGTTGTGAATCTAAGTAAGACTCATAGTCAATGTTTGAAGATATCATGAGATATCTGAATACCACTCAGAATAAAATACTGTGGTATGAAGCAAAAGAATCGGACTTGATGACTTACATGGATGCCGATTGGGCCGGAAACTTAATTGATCGACATTCCTATAGTGGGACAATCACCACTGTAGGAAAAACACCTGTATTTTGGCAACCTTCCAGACAAAAATACGTTTCACTATCTACTATACGTCGCCCTTTCACAAGCTGTGAGAGAGGTATTTTGGATTATGAAAATATTGGCAGGACTGCATCTTCATAACGTAAGTCGTCGATAGATGATCATCAAATGTGACAACCGTTCGGCAATGAAATACTCGATCAAGGCACATCGACACTCATTATCATTTTGTGAGAGAGCTGGTGGAGCAGAAGATAGTCACAATAAAATTCGTACCCTCCAGCGAGAATAAGGTGGATTTGATGACAAAACGTTTGAAGAAAAACGAACATGAATGTCTTATCAAATCTATTAATCTTTATTAACAGCTAAACTTATCAGTAATATGTTGAATAAGTTAATGGGGGGGGGAATGTTGAATTTAACCCACCAAAAAAATAACAAATGAAACTAATGCTAAAAAAGAAGGTGAAGTCAAAGGATATGACATCAATCACAGAATGCTCCAATCACCCTGAATATCGTATGACGCTTTGGCCAGAGTACAATCGGAATTCTTAATAAAGTGGGCCTCCTTAATTATGCGTTTGTTCAAATTTTGTTCAAATTTTTTCTGGAGGATTTTATTATCATCATTTTTCTTCATTGTATAAAGAGATCTCTTCCATGTCAGCAGCCCCGCCTTAAATCTTTCTATTTTGTGCATATGGAGTTTGCATTAATACTGTGTGATTTTTTCTACGAACGTTTCCAAGTGCCATCCTTCGCACCATGAAAATTTTCATCCCGGAAGACGTTTTTGTAAATAATATCACCCAGCTTGTTTTTAATTGTATGTATTTCATTTTTATTGCAATCTTCAGACCACAAACTTTAGACTTTTAAATGTATCTTATGTTTTTAAAATTATGTGTTTGATTTGCATCTTTTTTGTCATAGTATTGATTAATCGATGATGGGGGGAATTCTTAACTTGGGATATTTGTTCAAAAATTCTAAATTTTGATTTAATTGTATTTTTACTTTTTGGGAATTGTCACTCTTCACTTTTTAGGAATTGTTACATTTAAGTTCAAGGGGTGGCAGACTGTGTTTTTTGGGCTGACTTCTTTATTCTCATATGTTATTGGTTGATAGGTTAATTTTTTCTTTGTTGGAATAATAAACTATATTATCTATGTATTTGGAGAAATTTCTTCATTATTCGCATTCAATTTAACTCCCAATGTTTTTAAATTTAAAATACTTTTACAATATATTTTAATTTAAAATTCAAAGCACTTATTACAATTTGGTGCATAATCGAAAAACAATTTTTTTTTTAAAGATGCAAAATAATGAAACGTTAACCAAAAATTTCTAACTATAACATAAACAACCCGAAGGCATATATACTAATCTATTTACTAGTATTTACTAGTCCACATCCAAGATATAGGCCTTAACGTGATGTGAACAATTCTAATAAAGTAAACAATATATGGATATAAACAAAATTACATTCCAACATTCTAATCACTGGAGCGGCCCTGTGGAGGAGGAGGAGGGGGGGAAATTCAGAATGCATTCTGAAATTACGTCATCATGGCGGCAGTCACACCTTATTGTTGTGAATCCGCTTACATTTTAATTTATTTCTATTTTCTTAATTCATTTTATGAATTATAATTATACTTATAATAAAGAACAAGATTTCAGGATTAAAATAAAAAAAGTTTTCTATACCTATCTATTATAACAGACTCGCAATAAGGCGGGAAAGTTCAACTTGGCTTAGAGTGGCAATAAATTTACAAGTGTGAAGTGAAGGTAAGATAAAATATTTTTTATACATATTTGTGCAGTAAAACTTCCATGAAACTAATAATGAAGCTACATAATTTCATAAAAAGCAGGTTCTGAATCTGTAGAGTGAAAATATAATTTAAAGTGAAAAGTAGATAATGGCTATATGAGATCGACATTAGGTTTCTAACTTCCGCACAACTTCAATTTAAATAAATTATCATAAATACAACTATTAATTCTCTAAGCTAATTGTACTGTAATTTTACAGAGAAAGGTTTACTCTACAGAATAGAGCAGGTTTTGTTTTCTTAGACCCTAATAATTAAAAACATAAAAAATTTTATTTCTTACATTATTATAAAAATGTTTTAAAGTGCTGTCTGGCACTTACAGTCCCAAAGAAGTTAATATCAAGTTCAGGATAACGTGACGGTAAAACTTCTTGAAGACGGATCTGATAGGGGTAAATTATTTTAAATAGAATTTCGGGACAATATAGAAATTTACAAACTCGTTGTCACGTTGACGGTCTAATGGTTGTTGTAGACTGTAGGTGCTCAATGAAGAGATGGGTGGGCAGCAACTAAGCACTGAGATACATGTGGCAATTACGCACTGGGATACACATGTAGATCAAACATACATTTGGGAAAGATGAGAAATGTTAATTTGAGGAGGGAATAAGCGTGTGGATCCTCCCAAACTGTCAAAAACATATGAAGCACATATAGTCATTGATTCAGTTTTCATGATAGACAATAACAAAGTCATTGTAAATTAATCTGAGTTAAGATATTATATTCTTTCGAAATGTCTTAATCCTATTACAAATTTTTTTAGTTGTTTATTACTTTCCCCCTTTTTTAATGTTTCTTTTCCGGTTTACTTTTCATGTTAAGGTGAAAAATACTAAGTTTTCTAAATTCTCGAATGATCTGGTGCCGATCATGGCAACAGACAGAAAGAAAAATGGGTCCCTTGAAAAACAGTTAATATTACGTTTTATGTGGTCTTCCGATTGGTTAATATTGATCCGAGATAAAGTCACTGGCTCCTTGCAATAAATATCTCCAATTTGAAGAGAAAAAGAATCAATACACCAATAAGTTAAATGCAGTGGTCTTCATACACTCTAGATGAAACTCTTTTAGATGTTGGACAAGCCGTTGATCAGTATAAACAGGACAAGAATTCGTAGAGGCATTAGAGTAAACCAAGGTATATATACTACGAGAGAGTTAAGTGAAAATTGAAACTAATGTAAATGAATGATGAACAGAACAGGGGCAATGTTCCTTTCTACCCAAGAAATAAGTATAGCGCAAATATCTTATAATTCCATTTGGCTTTCAATGTTCCATGGTGTTCCAAGGCAGCTATCTCGCCTGTTACCTTTGTCTCCCACCGTTAATGTTCGTTCCTACAATCTTTTATCTTTCTTTTTTATGATAAAGTTTTTATTGTTCTTAACATCAGCATTTATTTTTCTCAAGAAATAAACTGCGTTCTCATAAGAAAGTATTCTTGAAAGTGCACACTCCAAATAAATGTAAACTTCTACTGTTACATTTAATAAAGATTAGGTCACATAATTTCACCTTATTAAGTAAACAGTCTCGCTAATCATTATTTTATTAGGTCGATAAAATGTTTACAAATAAATATCAATATTTGCAGTAATATTTTAATAATGGCTGGGACAATGACGATAATGAAGTAGTAAGTGAAAGGGAAAACACAAGCAGCAAAACTACGACAGTAATAATAAAAGTCGTTGTATTCATCAAAGTCAATTCAAGATTGGTTCAATCAAAATATAACAAGGCAAATCGTAAATTCAAAATAACCTTATCATTGAAAAAACTCAACCACAGAAATTAAAATCAGTTCATTAAGACGGAAGTGTTTGAAATATAGCAGGAAAAGAAGTACAATATATATGAGTGTTATTATTATTATTATTATCATTGTTTCGGGAAGCCAAACTCGGATCAAGTCCGGAAGCCAATCCCAGAGGCGGACCCAAATGAGGGCCAAAGCCCAAGGGAATCAAATGCGAGGGAGGAAAAGTTATGCACTCGTGGGAGTATTGATGTTTGGGTGTAGGAATTTCTTTACTATGTGGCAGGTGTTTAGAATTGTGGCTTTCAGTAAGGTTTTGTATAAGTGTGGGTTTAAATTTAGTGTTGACAGGCTTTTGTGTAGCGTGTGTGGAATAACCCCAGTGGCAGAAAGAACGATAGGAACAATGTGTACTCTGTTAACTCCCCAAAGGCGTTTTATTTCATATGGAAGATCCGTATATTACAGTGATTTTATCAGTGTAAGTCTTTTGCAAATTGTGTGTGTTGGGGATGGAGATATCAATTATGTAAGTCACTTTGTTTTGCTTATCTACTAGTGTTATGTCTGGTCTGTTATGAGGGATATTTTTGTCAGTGATTATAGCTCTGTCAAAATATAGTTTATGTGTGGTGTTCTCTAAGACAGTGTCGGGGATATATTTATAGTAAGGAGTGTGATTGTCCCTTGGCTTGTGTATCTTAGCTAGATGTTGATGTATGATTTTGGCTACCTGGTTATGTCTGTGTAAATAATCTGTCTGCGTGAGTATTTTGCAACTGGATATGACGTGTTGGATGGTTTCTTCTGCGATATGGCATTTTCTGCAAGACCCGTCAGTCGAATCTTTGATAATATGTTTTCTGTAGCTTTTAGTGTTAATAATCTGGTCTTGTATGGCAATCATGGTTCCTTCAGTTTCCCCAAAGAGACTCTTTTCACTCAACCAAAAGTTCGACGCTTTTTTGTTGACGTGTGGCTGGTTGAGGTCAGAAGGATGTCTACCGTGGAGTTGCTTTCCGAGCCATGATTGAAGTTTAGTGCATGCTATAGGAATGTTATGGGTGTTCTGCATGCCTGTTCAGATTCAGAGGTGTGTATTTTGTATCAGCCATGCAGACTGCTTTGTGTAATGGTGATGTGTGTTGTTTAGAGTAAAAGAATTCTCTGAGTGACTGAGTCTGTTTCTGGTGTAGATCTGTTATGTCAATTAGACCTCAGCCTCCCTCTGAACGAGGCAGGGTGAGTCTTTCAATAGCTGTGTGTGGATGGTGCTTTCTGTGCTTTGTAAGCAGTTTACGTTGTTTCCTTTCAAGTCCCTCAAGATCTGTGTGTGTCCACTGTATGACTCCAAATGAGTAGGAGCGTATTGGCGTGGCATAAGTATTGATGGCCTTGATTAAATTTTTGGAATTTAAATGCGTTTTAAGTATTGTCTCTAGCCTATGAAGATATTGTTTAGTGAGTGTATTTTTTATGTGTTTGTGCTCCAGAAGCTTGGCTTGCTTAAATCCTAGATATTTGTAAAATTCGTCATATTCCATAGCAGCAATGTAATCTGGTTCATCTAATGTGAAGCCCCTTTCCCTGAGTACTCCATTTTCAATTTGAATGGTTTTGCATGTGTATGTCTTTTGAAAAGGTTTGTGTAATGTCAAGTAATTGGTGCAATTGTGTTTGTGTGGAGGCGTAGATTTTCATGTCGTCCATGAAAGCGTGAAAGTGGCAGCTTTTATTATGTTTAATTGTGTAGCCGTAAGTTGTGCTGTTCAGTCTGTTGGAAAGTGCATTTAGTGCAAGACAAAACCAGAGTGGGCTCAGTGAGTCACCCTGGAAGATGCCCCGGTTTATCTGTATTTTGTCAGTCGTGCTGGTTTCACTGTTGAGTGTGAGGTGTAGTGTAGTCCTCCAATGCAGCATTGTACTTTCTAAAAATGTGATAATTGTAGGGTTTATTTTATATAATAGTAGTGTATATAACAGCCATGAGTGTGGGACACTATCAAAGGCCTTTTTGTAATCAATGTAGGCTGCATGGAGAAGTCGATGTTTATTGTGAGTTTGCCGTAGGACCACACTGTCTATCAGGAGTTGCTCCTTACAACCCATGTGGTTTCTACGGCATCCCTTTTGTTGCTCAGTGAGAATGTTGTTTTTTATCAATGTGTGTATACATTTTGTTTGCGATACAGGCAGTTATTATTTTGTAAAGTGTAGGCAGGCATGTGATAGGTCTATATTGTGTGGGATCTGTAGTGTTATGTGATTTTGGTACCATGTATGCTATTCTTTGTGTGAGAAAATGTGGCACTGTCTGTGGTGTTTGCAAAGTGTTGGAGATCTGTTTTGCAAGGGCCAGATGCAAACAGGTGAAGCGCTTATGCCAGAAATTCTGAATCCTATCTACACCAGGAGCCTTCCAATTGTGAGTATGTTTAATGACTTGTGAGAGTTCATCTGCTGTTATATCAGTATAAGGCATGTTTGATAGTGTGGATGCTAATTGCTCCTCTTCCCTGATCCAGCTAGCTTCCCTACTATGTTCAACTGAGACAGACCAAAGAGACGAACAATAATGTTGGAGTGCTGTTTGTGTTGGCAGACCAGTGTTTTGTGTCTGTGTATAATCTTTGTTTAACTGCTTATAGAATGCCTTCTCACAGTTTGCAAATAACTTGTTCTGCTGTTGCGCTGAGTGCATGTTTTGTATCTCTTCAGGCGTTGTGTTTTTGCAGCTAACTTTTGTTTTAATGTGTCCATATATTCTGTAATGTGTTGATTGTGCTGCTCATGTCTGGTGTGTAATTTAATCTTCTTAAAAAATTGTCTGAGGCGTTTGTTCTGCTTTGATGAAGTGTTGTTTTTAGTGTACTGTGTAAGTCTACCTAACTGCTTGCGGATTTCGTCAATCTCAGACTCAATCCGCTTTTGCCATTTAGGTTTCTGTTGGGTGTATAATTTTTGTGTGTTTTTATGGATTGGTTTCCTACCCATTGTGGATATAACCGTAAGAGCCCCAGTGTAAAAAGTAGGTGTATGTATTCTAAAGAGAGATTTTCTTCTATGTACTGTGGTAAGATATATTTGTTCATGTAAGATAAAATTTCCCCTGTTTTGCTGTTTATTTTTTTTTAGGTATACCTGGTCTTTGTGTGGGGTCTGTTACCGTGTAAACTGTAAGGTATCTTTGTAGGGTGTCATTTAATGTTTCAATAAGTTTGGTATACTCCCTTGGATGAGTATCATGGTTAAGGTCATTGTTGAATGTGTGTTCTACAAGTTCATTGGTGATGTCAATGTCAGTGCTTGATTCTGTGTGTTGAGTCTCGGCTTGTGTAGATGGCACATGTTCTTGTAGCTGATGTGCAACTTCTTGCTTTATTTTCTGTAGCGTGGGTAAGGTTATTAAATTGTTCATAACAATTGTGCGACGCTGATCTGCAATGCGTTGTTCAGTGACTGTGATGTGAGGATATGTCTCTTTGAAAATGTTATATAACCGTTGTCTCTAAGCTGTAGTGTGAGTTTCCAATTTAGTGACTGCGTAGTAGGCTCGCATGATAAAACAGTTTATGTCATTGGTCCATTTCATGCGTTGGCGTGGCTTGCCTGCCTTAGTGGTCGAGGGCAAAGAAGCTCTTGAAACACTAGGAACAGGTTGTGGCATTGCAGTAGCCGAACAGGGATTAGTGCTGCTTTCGCCACCAGTGGCCCTGGGAGGTTGTGGCTTATTTATCGAACGTGAGCCTCTGCCTAACCCACGAGCGCGGACCTTGGTAACCCGGGTGACATCCGAGCCGGTATCAGATAACGCACTAGCACTAATCATATTTATCACCAATAAATGGGTGGTCCTGTTAGCCATCTCCATCATCAGCAGGCCCTTGGTTGATGTAATCAGCTCATCAGCCCTACTGGGTCATCTGGACCCTCAAACTTAATCTAAGGGTAGAGTAAATCAGACCTGTTAACCAGGGCCATCTCTCTAAGATGTTCCCCCCCTAACATGTAAGATGTTATTATTTTTATTATTATTATTTAAATTTTCGAGTTATCGATATTCTTAAGGCTATTTTTATTTTATTTTATTTTTTAAATATTTATTTAGTTATTTTTTTGTGTTTTTCCTTTTTTTTCCTCTTAATTGGCCTAAATTTTATACTCACTAGGTTATTTTATTTTTACTTAATTTATTTTTACTATTAGTTCTTGTTTTTTCCAATTGCCCCCGCACCCCCTCCATGTCTTTCTGTGCACATCCACCTACTCCATCTTCCTCTGCTCCATTTTCCCACGCTTGTGTTAGCTCCTTATACTTCTTTTGACATTTCCCTTGAGTACTCCTCCTTTAATCCTTTCCCCCTCACTTGTCCTCTTCTAAAATGTATTTCATTCATATATTACCGCCTTTCATTTCTCAGTACCCTTCTTTCCATTCTGTAAGTTATTTTATATTTCTCTTCCTTCTTTGGATTCCCCCCCCCCCATAATCTCTACTTCTTTTAGTCCTGATGCCTTTTTTATATAATCGTAATAAAATAGGACTTGTCCCATTTTTTACACATCCAACCTTTACCTTTTTTTTCACATCCAACTCTTTGACCTTCACCAGTCGTAGCCATCTCCACATTATGGTATCACCAATGTTTTATCACCTGCAATGACTGTAATTCTAATTGCCATCATGAATGCTCATTGTCTAAAAGTACTTGGAAAGCAATGGCTCAAGAAAACGCCGGACTTGGCGAAGCAAATAATGGAAAGTAGGAAATAAATCATGAAGACACTAAGAATGACTTCACGAGATATTTAACAGATGATGATTTCTTGGCTACTAGTGATATCCACTTAATAAATAATAATGATCTAATATTAAACATCCAAATGGTTTTAAAGGAATTAGTACAAAAAAGGGATTTAATATACCAGCACAAAATAATATGAAAACAGAACTGGAGGTCATAGAGACACCAATTGAATAGGCCGCAAATAAGTATGACAATTTATTCCAAGAGCTACAAGACCAAAAAAAAAGAAATGCTGAAATAGAAATTAAATTTAAAGAATTAGAAAGTAAATAGGAAGCGCAGAGTTAATTGTTAATGATTGTGTTTTGAAATTAAATGAATTCGAACAAATATCTAGAAACAAAAATGTTGAAATTGTGGGAATGGAAGCCGAAAATAACAATGATACACAAATCAAAGTAAATTATCTAGCTAAGAGTTTAAATTTAGATTTTCATCCAGATATTCTATAAACAGCATTCGCTATTAAAAAAAGAAACAATACCAAACCAAAAATAATAGTACGTTTTAAAGAAATAAGATATGCTAATTTATTTTTACAAGGAAGAAAACGTCTAAGAGAATTAGCATGTACCACTCATGAGTTCCGAGGGGTTTATTTAAATCAGAATTTGACAGATTTTAATAGATCCTTGCTATGGATGACAAAAACAGCTGCTCGGAGAATGCAGTGGAAATATGTTTGGACAAACAAGGGAAATTGGACGAAAATGGATGATAATAAATCATTCAGAATTGCATCGGAGCGTGGCATAGAAACGATACTAGTATAATGATGATTCAAGGTATTTTCGTAAATACGAACTATCACCAAATCCAATAGTTGCATTTCGGTCAATTTTGCTGGTGAATGAAAAAAATAAATAAAAGGGTCTTTGAATAGCAAAATGGTGGAAGTTTTAATAACCTACGCGTTTCGAATACACTTCATCATCAGGGTAGGAAGCGACTACAACCAAGTCGATCCTCACGACCGAATATATGGTAATTGCCCACCAATCAGAAGATATGACCAGAAGAAACTCCTTTCCAGACGAGGTGACCAAGTCAATACTTTACCGGACCAATTGCAAACGCCACCAGCCTGATCCACTCCCTAACCAACAATACACGGCATTCACCTACACAAGCCCAGGAATATCTAGAATCAGCAACATTTTCCGTAACAGAGGCTTAAAAATAGCATTCAAAACCAGGAACAAGTGCAAATATGCTCTAAACCCGATTAAGAAAACTAACAATATGGCAGATATTTTTTCTTCGAGTGGAGTGTATAAACTCACATGTCCAACGTGTCAATCCTTTTATATCGGGTGTACGAAAAGGTCTTTCAAAGAAAGATTTGCAGATCATCGCAGGGCCTGGATGAAAAGAGATGGAAGTTCTGCCTTCGCGGAACACCTGATCAAAAATAAACACTCCTTTGGGTCCATTAACGATATAATGACAGTAGTCAAGAATAAACGTGACCACAGAAGAATCTTGACTTATGAAGTTTTAGAGATTAGGAAGTACATGATGGCTGGAGATAGAAAAATCCTCAATAATCAAACCAACTTTGTAAGAAATCCTATTTTAGACACAGTGAACAGTATCATCAACAAAGGAAGTACCAATGAAGAACACTAATAAGGTCCGCTTATAATAGCCGTCCGGTTACAAGAGCCTTCAAAACGATTCCAAACGATTGTAAAAAAAAAAAGTAAAATAAAATTCATTTTGCATTTTGTAAATTTCTCAGTAAATGTCCTCTACGAATCTAGCATATTCTTTGTTAACCCACCAATCAGCAGTGATATCTTCTGATTGGTGGGCAATTACCATATATTCGGTGGTGAAGATCGACTTGGTTGTAGTCGCTTCCTACCCTGATGATGAAGTGTATTCGAAACGCGTAGGTTATAAAAACCTCTACCATTTTGCTATTCAAAGACCCTTTTATTTATTTTTTCTATCACCAAATATTAAATCGATTTTCAAGTCTTCCTGGCTATGCAAAATAATTATGATCTAATAGTTCTTTTGGAAGTGAATCTTAAACAAAGTGAAGCACATTTACTACAATTGGAGGGATATTATTGCGACACACAGTTATGATCAATAAGAAAAGGAGGGGGTATTGTAATCTTTTACAAAAATGAGTGGAGGTTTGATTTGGAATATATATATTTATTGGAAGAATGCGAGTTAATATCAGGAAAAGTGTACATGAATACCAAGGATAACTGCAATCTAAATATAAATTATTGGTGATTAATCTGCATTTACCAGCTCCAGATAAGAGCATAAAAAAGTTCCTGAATTCTCTGGACAAGCTTGTACAGGGAATCAACAAAAGTGATAAAATTATGATACTGGGAGACATGAACTTGAATGTGGACGATGAATCAAGCATATATGTTGGGCAATATTTAAGCAAGTTGGCTGATACAGGACTATGTCAGCTGATCGACCAGCCAACTAGAATCGAGAAATACGGAGATCGTATTACAGCAACCACAATCGATCATCTATGTACAAGGACTTATGATTGAACATGTCGTGCAAAAGTCATTGATTATAAACTGGCTGATCACAACATTATCACTTTTCATTTTTCTGATTCATCTTTGGAAGTGTTTAAGCTTAATATTCCCATAGACCATTATATCGATTTCTTCTTAGTAAATAAATTACTACAGCAAACAAATTGGAACTTAATATTAGAAAAGGATTACCCAGAAGAAATTTACTGTGACGTTCCGGGTAAATAGAAGTCACGTTTGTCCTATGAAGGGGTGAGGAAGTGGTTTTGTGTTAGTGATTTTGAAAGAGAAATTCGTTGGGGTTCTGAAATGTTCGTTTGTTTTTATTTTGTATGCATGTTTTGTGCTAATTTTTCCCGTTTGTCGTGTTTTTTTTGTGTTGAAGTGTAAATGCATATGAAACAGTGTTGTGATTCTTAATTGTTGTGTGGTTTTTTGTTGGCGATCGTAATCAATGCTCGGTTGGAGGGGCAATTGTTAGATGCGTTTCTGAGAAGATCTCTCTTCCTCCAGCTGAGTATTGTTGCGGTCGTTTTCTGGAAAATTGTATACGTCATGGGCTTGTTGTTTTTGTTTGTTTAGGAGATTCCTTTTTTTTTGTTGTGTGTGAAAAATTCTCGGAGCGAGAGAGATGTACAAAAAACGCTGAGTTGAATCTTGAATCTCCTGTTCGAAAACAAGGCTAAGTAGAAAATTACGTCTAAATGTTCTATGAATTAATTACACTTTTAATGCTGTAATTTCTCTCTTTTTTTGATCTTATGCGACCATGAATCGGCTTCGATATTGGCGAATAACGTCGGAAGAGATTTTTGATGCACTAGGTATTGAATCGTAGGTAAGCCATGAAAAGACAGCTACAACCATATTCAATCGGAAGTGTAAATTCGTAAATGAAAAACGGCGATAAGTGAGCATACAAAGACGGTTATCCATAAAGTGAAGAAAACTGATGAGTGATGAATTTTGTTTAACTTTCCGGCGCTGGGAACGGCTCATCGAACTAGATAAAAATGAACAGGGCTGAGTTTAATGTTGTCAGTTGTCCTCCCGCTTTTGACATCTATTAAAATTG
>JAHWFO010108941.1:0-26354 GCA_023313115.1 Rhysida immarginata
GGATTATAACTTTGGATATTACCAATTAATGTTTCTACGAAGGGAGTCAAGGAAAAGGGAATTACGCATAAAGAAGCAAATTTACTTAATTTCCCTATTTAAGAACCCCCCCCCCCCACTAACCTAACACTCTTAACATAACACTCTTAAGTAGATTTGTTTCATTATGTTTTAAATTATGGTAATAAGTTTTAGATATAGATCTCGCGTATCTTATTTTTACGGTAGTTTGATCAGTTAGTAATTTAAGGAAAATTTTATTTTACTTTAAACTTCTATCACTACTTTTCCACAAGTTATTCTAGGTAAACATTTTGCTGCAAATGGGAAGAAATGTTATAAGCCACTGCTCCCAAGGATCGTGAGTACTAGTTTATAAAGATCTATTTTTTATGTCGAAAGCTAAAGCATTGTTTGATAATTATAACCGCTCAGATCTGATTCCTGTCACAATACGTTAATGTGCTGTTTTGTTAGATTCGCTTTTCTATAACATCACTGAATAGTTATATTTGCATCTGGAAAAAAAAAATCTATTTCGATGGAATTTTTCTTTCCGGTAACTATAAATATTATTTTTTCCACAATGCTACGCTTGAGATTTTAAAGTAAATGTCACTTCATAGCATTCACTTTTTCAAATCAAAACTGTTTTAATCTTTGTATAGGATGAGGACAGCAATTTTTTACATTAAAAAACGGGACTTAAAGCTCTTAGAAAACTTAAATCATTCTCCTCAAATTCTCCCAAGAGGCGCTTCTGTGGAAACATTTGGAAATTTTAACCGAAAACTCGGAAGACTGACTTTAACGCTGCAATGTGAAACAGTGGAGGAACCAAAACGTAAATTTTTTTTCTTTGTAATTTTAATCTGGTACTTTGTGTTAAATTTTATTTCATTTTAGTTGATATTTCCTTGTATAATATATCTGATTTTGTAAAATATTTTTTTTAAAAAAAGCATGGGAAGTACAATAATGTATGCACTATTTTTCAATTAGACAAAGAAACTGATATTTTGAATTATTTTTTTTAAAGTGATAAGAAAACTGGTCGCTTCATATTTTCCTAATAAGCTTCTGTGAGAGCATATTGGCAATTTGGAATGGGACAACTCTAGACCTAATCTATGTTGTAACGAGAAGCAATGAGGAATTTGCATAATCTATCCCGTCAAGGAATTTGTGGGATACATGGTGAAAATCAAAGGTAGGCCTGTGATTGCTAAACTATCGCTTGTGCTTGTATTATTTATTTTCTACCGAATTTATTTTGCCATAGAATGTGTGACATTGCTTATTGATTCTAAATCAAGAAATTCCTATTTGCCTGTTTAGAAATATCTAACGTCTTAATATTTTATACAGTTCACTGCCAAAAGCCTCGGAAGATATTCAACATCAACCACGATATTCGTCAGGTAAAATTCGGATATAGCCTTCTGCAGTTAAGCACTAAAAATTGGTTCGTCATGTGGTAATTCCAGAAAGAATATTTTTTCCTGATAATTTTAATCTTAAAAGTAAGTGTTCGGCTTTGCCTAAGTGTTTTGAAAATCCTAGATTTATTTACTCCGACATTTCAGAAGGGGTCATCTTCTATCAATTTTGATTGTATCCATTTTTACTATTTTCTAATGAAGTTGAACTTTATTATTCCAGATTTGGACTGCAACCCAAGATTCATAAGACAACAGCACAAGAACCAAATATTAACTTTATTAAAGAATAACTGATCAATGTTCTTTTGAGGGTTTTAATTAAATGCCTTACATCAGATGTTTAAATATAAATGAAAATAATTAAGTTTATAATTATTGATACTGTACTTCCTTGCTCTTTACTTAATCGTTTAACTTGCACTTATTAAAGGGGTTTAATGCTGAATAAGAAGATGAGAATTCTAATTCGTAGATTTATAGCATTTTTGCGAGTATTGAATTTATAGGATTTGAGGAGGTTAGTGGTTTTAGACTGACTTCTAAGGATCAGGCAGGCTTTAGGTATGCAGTTTTTAGATTTGGTTTCCGCTTGGTTTGAAGTGTTCAAATGTAGCTCAGTTGAGTCTTGTAATTTGGTCGAATTCTCAGGTGAAACTGTTCAGCGTTAATTCTTGCGTTAGTTTCAGTTGAACATGTAGAAGATTTCTCTGGCTCTTATTCAGCATTAAAAACTTTGAATTTAGAAATTTACTTTCACGTATCTAAAGAGTAAGGAATTCAATTTTCAGGATGTAATTTTAAATTTTATCTATTTCCATCGCCCAACCTCCATTAATGTCTTAAATCTGTTAACGTTTCTTATTTTAGATAAAATTCATTACTGTTAATAATGCGTAATAAACATAATTTTGAGATATTTAAAATTTTCTATTCATTAATCAATTTCTTTGGGAATTCAATGGCATTGCTCTGGATTATGTAAAATTGTTACCATTCATTTCAAATAAAAATAAATTACATTCGATAATTGAGTTCAAATACGTTTCCATAAAAGGAATTAATGCATGCTACAGGAATTAAATTATTTTAAGAGGCATATTCGGAAATTAGGTATTATTAGGCTATTAAATATTTTTTAAAAATTCTTTTTTTTAGCTCTATCTTAAACCTTTGAGCTATCTATAACTGGGTATACCAATTTGTATTTCTTCGTCATGGAGCCGCAAGTGAAAACTGCCAATTCTGATTCAGGTGAGTCCGTACAGGAGGAGACAGACACTCATTGCAGCGGAGATATTTGCCAGGTACGTAATATACCGAACATGCCTATTAGTGCTTTCCTTTCATTGCTATTAGATGTAAAAACTGACTACAACAGTTTATCCTAACTAAATTTAAACTTTATATTTTCTGAATTATACATTCAATTATCTACGTATAACTATATAGAAAAAACAAAAATTTTAAGAATCTTTAAATTATAGATTTTTTTTTTTAAATTTGAATGTTTAAAAATTTCTTATTAAAATTAGAAAATGAATTAAATTGACCTTGGATTATTAAAAAATATTCCAAAACTCTTTTCACCATCAAATTTCTTAAAATCGTGGTCTTCCAGATTAAAATAAAATTAAAGTAAAAATTCTTAATTTCCGAAATTAAGTCCTCAAAATAAAGATTTTAATAGATTCTTTTTACTGTCCGAACAGCATCTAAGCAAAATCCTGGATACTAGTTTTTCATCCGAAGTGGCACTTAATGCGTGTTTCAGACAATAAGATAAGGCTTCAAGACATTCGCAGTTCAGATCTTGCAAATATATTAAATAATTCAACTGTGAACCTAAGCCGTGTTTTTCACTTGGCTCTGTAGATGAAGTTTACTTCGAAACGTATCAGCCAATTTTATTAAATGTTGTATTGCTTAAAATTAGACCATTCTATGTATAACTTGCGCATTACTTTTTCGTGTTTGGAGTTTTTGTTCTATTCCAACGGTCGGCAACCTTTTTTTATTACAGATTTTTAACATTTTCTAAGATTTTTAATATAAGTGCACTGTATCCCAAAAATTTTAAAATTATCCTATTTATGGCCGCTCATTACATATTGGTAAAAAATCTCGCGGGCCGCAAGGAATCCGGTAAAAAGCCGAAAATAAACCGGAAACTGACCGTGATCCGCAGGTTGCCGATCCCTGTTCTATTCCTTAAAGCAATGCGAGGCCTTTAATGCTTTTATTTCAAAAGATTTATATAATTTTGTTTAATGTTTAATTTGTGTCCCTAAATTTCTGGCAAGGTGTTGATATGTAATGAACGACTCTTATTCACACACCAATGCTAAATTTAATTTGTTCTACAGAGCTTAGACCGATAACATTTCGCAGATTTCCTGATGCTGTGTTTGCAGCTAAGCACATTATATAGGGTGAGTTTTTTAAAAGTGGCCAGATGAACAAAATGTAAAAATGATCATGAAAAGAGATAACAATGATTAAAAATCGGTGCAAATAACCTAAAGTAGGTGATGGAAGTGTCCTCCATTGACCTCGAGGCACGTGTGAAGGCGTGTCCCCATGTTCCTGAAGGCACGAGCAAGGGTTTCCGCTGGAATGGCCTGAATGGCTGTCTGGACGTTTTGTTGAAGGTCGGCGACTAGGCGCGGATTGTTCTGGTAGGACACACTATTCAGTACACCCCAGAGGAAGAAATCACAGATCGATAGGATTGTTCTGTTCCTCGACTGATCACATGTTCGGGTGGGAATACTCCCTGGATACGGGCATGTGTTGCGTGTGCAGAATGGGCTGTTGCACCATCTTGCTGAAAGTAAGCTTTGGCACGCTCGTCATCAGTAAGTTGTGCGGCAAACACGTTGAAGATGTTGTGCACATAACTATCACTATTCAGTTTCATTGAAGAATACAGGGATGATGCGGCAGGCGGAGACAGCACACCACACCAATTTTTTGTAGATGCAGTGGAGACTCCATGAACACATGCGAATTGACGGAAGACCAGTGGCGCATGTTCTGTGAATTGACGTAACGTAACCTGACAGATGGAACCACGCTTCATCTGACAAGGGGAGGACCAGGTCTGTTAAGCTTGAATTTAACTGAAATTTAAGTATGTTGTTACGCACCCCTCCCACTATTATATGGCATAGTAACTCATGATAACGGGCATTAGTTAACGAGATATAATCATTTAAAGTGAGTTATGTAGGCTATTTATGTATATTTACAATTCAGAGAACATGACATTCAAGTAGTCAACGTGGTCATGTGGGTAAGTCCATAGATTCCAATGCTAAAGATCCCGGTTTCAAAATCTGCTCCTTTACCAAATTTATTTTATTTGATTTTTTAAAGATGTTTTTGAACAAATTATGAGACTCACTTTAATTATTAAAAACATATTACTACCTCCGTTCAGAAATGATTGTCCGTTTTGATCAAAATTCTTGTTCAAAAATGATTGTCTCTATTGAGAAAATAAACAATTTGAGCGAAAAATTATTTTGCGAGTACTTTTAATTTAATTATATTTACAATGGTAGGTTAATTAATTTGTATTTAAACAATTTTGGGCAGTTTTGATCGCCTCTGGGCTGCAGTTTAACATTACAGGAAGTCGTCCAACGTTTCTCTTCGCATCTTTGCCAATGTGCTGTAATTTATAATTATTGCCATTGTAGGATATCATTTCTCTGATCATCAGACAGGTTTTTCTTCTTTCGTTGAGATGATTCAATCTTTTCACAATTACCTCAAGCCCACTAAGTACAAATATTTGAAGATTTTCAAAATTTGAAATTTTACGACCATATTATGGAAAGAAAACGTGACTTAAGAACAGAAACTAAGGCTTAGAGATATCAAGTAAAAGGGGTCCGTTTAAGTTCAACAAAGTAATCATAACGTTGCAGAAAGAATTTTTGCAGGGCTTATCCTTTGTGGGGAATCAAACTACATGAAGACGAACCATACGTAAACCCATGTTCTATGGCGAACAGGAGAAGCGATCCTGTCACAATGGCGTGAAAGTAGTATTTCGAAAATCCAGGAAAACATATCTTATCTTGGACGAACATGATCTTGCACAGGTCAGTTAAATTAAAATCGACGGACGATCCAAGGTATAAACGACGCTTGATCAACCATATGCACTTATAAGAATGGAAAACCGCCAACAAACGATGATCAACTTCATGACGAAGGGTTACAAACTGCTAAGTCTCATCGGCTAACAGGAACCGCACCGACAAGATCTAAAGTTAAGTCTGGGGAAGACTGGACGAATAAAAAGGGTTTTCCAAAGGAATGACCATCTCCAAACCAAAGAGCAGGCAGAAGAGTCGATGTTGCTTCTCCCGCAGATCTAGCTGAATCTGCCCAAGGAAATTATTTTTTTTACCAAGAAGGTTACGAAACCTAAATAAAAAATTTAAATA
Organism: Rhysida immarginata; assembly: GCA_023313115.1. Classification (NCBI taxonomy): domain Eukaryota; kingdom Metazoa; phylum Arthropoda; class Chilopoda; order Scolopendromorpha; family Scolopendridae; genus Rhysida; species Rhysida immarginata. Next base: position 5,900 of record JAHWFO010108941.1, read on the forward strand.
ACATGCGCGCGCGACAGGCTATCCGAGTTCACAGAAATGAAGGTAGTCAGTTACTCTAGGAAAACGAGCAGTCTAATACAACGTCATTTAAACAATAAAAAAACTAGAAAAATAGTGGAAACGCGCGAGTGTTCAACAATAGCGATAACGAGAAATCTCCGTAAAAGAAATATAATTAACAAAAAAAAATTATATTATCTGAAAATAGTAAAAAAAAAAATCTATTCTAGCTTCTAAAAAAAGTTAAATTCTTTTTAATGTCGAAAAAACGCATTATAAATCAATGACAAGGAGCTAAGGTTTCACCTATCAATAATCAAAAAGACAAATTCAAAAACAAATCAAAATTTATAACAAAAAAAATAAAAGGAAATCTCTAACAGCAAAAACTTAAAAGACAAGCCGGGAAATATACAAGACGAGCGATACTCGAGATTAATAAACGATGACAAAAAAACGACTCAAAAACAACGATCCGGACGAGTCCCACAAATGGAGCGGGGAGATACTTACTAACACTAAACGCAAAACTAATTGACTCGCCGAGAAAATTAATAAAATCAAATATCCGTCAAGCGCAAAAAGGAAATTCTCCCCAGGATGAATAATAGAAGACGTGAGATGTCGTCATTAACGACGTGAGACGCGAAGAATCTCGATCTCAGTCGACGCTTAAAATAAATCCACAAGAAGAAAAAATTTAATTGGCGCGAGGGAAATTAGAGTAAATAACTTCTCGAACGAGGCATCATTAACCAAAAAAACCAACGCGAACCGAACGCGTCGAGTGATCCCTTTAATTCAAAAAAGATAAGGAGGCGGAGCACAGTAACCTCCGTTAAAATAACAGTTAAGCGTCAGGTCATAAGAATCGCACCGGAGACCGCCTACGATCGCATAGTCGAGGTGAGGGCTAAGCACGGCAAACCAGGAATATCGACGAGATGCGAAATAAGAAAAGCACAACGTTGGAAGGGAACGCGTAGAGTGACTCCACAAGGGAGGAGTGAGGGAATCTAACGTAAGAGATCCCGAACAGTAGTTGAGAGGGAGGCAAAAAAAAGATTTTCAGCCAATAAAGGTAACGGCACGTTACAATACATACATACATACTCAGAAACTAGAAATCGAAGTGCAATAATTCTTTCTTTATTGGATTAAGTATCTTTCAACTTAGGGATAAATCCAAGTTTCATCAAAATCGGTTCAGTAGTTTTCAAGATATGGCCGGTTATACTAGACGATAGTGAAAGTTTCATCAAAGTCGATTTTTTTATACTCTGTTTAATCTTGTTTCATTTAAGAGTTTAATCGAGAGAAAATACCAATGAAAGTAATACTCATAATTAGGGCTAACATTTATACGAGGGGTGTTCAAAGGTAACCAGATCTTTTTTAAATCGCAAATGTATATCATGAAGCAGTAGGTCAAGAAGGATTGATTGTTTCGTTGCCATAGTAATCTGTTGCCATGTTGACCACTTGAGGGGGAAGGGAGGGATGAAAGGTGTCAGAGACGTGGTCATGTGGGAAGGGATCAAGGAATGTTAACAAGCAGGTCGTTTCGTCATACTTCACTTGGTTATAGTCACTTTTGGTCACATTGATGCCGTATCATTCAAAATGCCACATTCAGGTCATCACATTCAAGCCGTCGTATTCACTTTATTCCAGGATTGTTGTCACTCAGTCAAGTCGACACATACAGCTCGTCCCAAATCATTTTGCCACTTAGGATGCTATTATTAGAGGAATATTATATAGGATGATATTGAAAGAGGTGCTAAGTCAAAGGAGCAAATTAAATAGTTTATGTTCGTTGCAAACTGGAACATTATAGAGATAGTAGCAGTACTATAGACGGGGTGCGTGTTTACAAACATTAGCTTACTTCGTTCCTAGACCATATTTCCGGTTTCGAAATAACTGCACTTTCGTTGTTGGTTGTGACTAAAAGTCGAAACAATTCCGATTGACTGCCCCCAAGTGCCGTGATTTAGCATTAATTTTTTATCGAGTCGGAGATCATAAATTGGTCACGGAAAGCGATGAAACGTTACTTTACTCAATAAATTTGCGCTTTGCGAATTAATTGAACAAGGAGCAACACAATGCGCATTTTTATTGGTTAATTCGTTCGTTGTTTACTCTTTTCTGCCTCAGAAATTCTGTGGTCGGAAGTAAAGGAAGGTACAGAAAGTGGTGCATGCGCGTTCCTACTTCCTGCGCATGCCGTCTATACTATACCTTCATCCGTTCTTGACATTGGCAATTATAATCTGTTCTCTAACTTGATTTTATAATATTCATTTGAAACAATCTTTCTACATCTACGTTGGAATAAGGCTAAATGAGAACAGGTAATGCCATCTACGCCAAATTTGTGAAAGGATTTTCATGACAGTGCCTTTTGACACTGTTTTTATAAATTTCGGTCCAAAACGTTACAACGATGACTTCTCTGTACTGCAGTTCCAGCTAAATTTACATATAATTAATTTGATGCCATTGGTTTACGCATAGCATTATAACTACGAGTCACCTCCGCCAGATGCTTTTCTTGAAGACATGAACAAAGAGAAAACAAAAAGAAAGAAGAAGATAAATATAATTTTTTTTATCTGATTTCCACTAGAAAAAACGCTAACGGAATTGAAAAAAATCTTTCCCGCTAGGCGTAAACGAATTCCGCCAGAGCTAGCGGAAATTCTGCTGAGTTGGCAACACTGGTCACTATCTCTTAATGGCGGACGGAAGTAACACTTTCCTGCCACCTAGTGGTGAAATGCGCTTTTCGAAAAAGATCTAAAGGCAAGTTTCTTTTACGCTGTTTTCGAAGATAGCCGCTAGATGGCTTCGCGTCAGCCGCCATTATGAGAGTGTGTTTGAAACTATGAACTGTCAGAGGTTCGATGCTTTTAGACTCGTTAAAGCTTAGAAGGATTAAATTTAAATTTTAACTTTTACCGAAAGCAGAAGACCTTAGTTATCCAAATTAAATAGCAAAACCGTTGATTCAATGGAGAACTTATTGATAAATTTGTTTCCTGGGTCCTTTTATTTATATATTTATTTTTTGGTTGAACTGACTTTTAAGTATACTTTAGGTGTTTTTGAAAATTAAAAGATCAAAATGTACCGGGGTATTTACAATAATTTCCAAATAAAAGAAATCCTTCGCCAGACTTTGACGTGGTTTTATTATTAATCGATTATTTATGTTTAGGCATATAATACGGGGGCGTTTTGAAACGTAATGCCTCCATGGCTGAAACTGATTTTCAACATTTTTTTGTAACTGATACTTACATTTGTCCTCTGTGTAATGCACTGTTCACTTTTCGACATAGTCCCCATCCCTTTCCACGCATTGTGCCAAACGTGACTAGTCGGGTGTACCCGTCGGAGAAGAATTCCGAGGTTGTTGTTGACACCATTCGTAGAGGAATTCTGCAGCATGATAACGCCCGCTCGCACATGAGTCGCCGCATACAATAGGTGCATGCAGTTCAAAGATGAAGAATTGCACTTTGCGACTTTCACCTCTTTTCAAAGATAAAAGAGCACCTTAAGGGACATGGGTTGCATTCTGACGACGAGGTAAAAACTGCCGTTCAATCCTGGTGTCGACAAAAACCCCGGAATTCCTCTCCGACGGGTTCACACTTCTGCCATCTACTGTTCATCTACAAGTATTCAACTCTTCTTTCTTCAACACGTTTTTCTTCAGCTTCTGCAATCGTAATCTTCAAGTTCCTCAGAATTCATCCATCTAGCGTCTATCTACAAGCTTTTCAATTTTCTTCAAAACTCTCATGCTTATTTCATAATAACTTTATCTTATTTCTTATTTTACCTTTTGCATTTATAAGAGTAATCTGAAAAAATCAATTCATTCTGCAAACCTGATTATCCTCCTGAAAAACAAGGGTGGTTGTCCTCCCCACCACTTTTGAGTTATGCTTCACCAATTTGGACCTGTTGTGCACAGACCCACCTACAAACTCGTTTACGTGTTGAAAGACGTTTTGTTCGTGTGGCCTGAAACAATGTTTTAAAACTGATTCTGAATAACTTTACTCTTTTTCTGAAATATCAAATGAGTCATTATACGTCGAGTCCAGAAGATCTTAGTATATCAAGATATTCTATTTAAGTTAAACTTGTAAGATGTTAGACTCAATCTATGTTGTTATCTTATATTAATTTTAAGGTGCCTTCTCTTCGTCTTCGTAATGATCATTTTTCACTAATTTTTTGTATGATTTAATTTATGTAGATATGCTCATATTTTGGCTTCTAAGCTGTAATATGGCATGCAAAAAATTAAATAAATAAATAATAATAAATAAAATATTATCTTGGAAATCAGCAGTGAAATCTACTCATCAACATTGGACATCATCAAAATCCCAAAATTATGGGTGGACTGGGAAAGTGATTTTCCTCATCGTTATTATTTACGAGATTGTTTTATTTATTTAAAGAATAACCCATGAATGTTCTGTGAGGGTTTTATTCTACACCATACATCAACAACTGTTCAGATAGTTGATGAACAATAGGAAAGAAAATTCCACAGCCTCGATTCGAACCCTGAGGTATGGAGTAGGATAAAACCCTCAGACCATTCATGAGTTATTCTTTACGCCTTAGGAAAGATAGTCCCAGCCTGCTAACTAGATAACTGCTCTATCCAAGCCCTAACTAAGCCTAAGGAAATGTAAATAGCGTTTAGGTTTCATGTCCCAGTGGTGCAATTGGTTATCGCGTTAGCGGCCTTAGCCAAAGGTTCTTAGTTCGAATCCAGACTATGAAATTTTCTTTCCTATTTTTCATCAATTATTTATTTAGGTTTTGCATCATTAAATTAATAGAAAGTTATTGATTAAATCACATATTCATTTTATAAAATGCAAATCTGTATATATAAAAATTCAGGTTCAGGGTGCGTCTGTAAATGTTCTAAAAACTTTTGAACCACTTATCCGATTGAGTTCATAATCGCACCATATGTTCATTAGGTCCAGTGTAAGGTTTACATGTGCCGAAGGGGGTGTGTGTGCTGGTAAAAAAAATATACTTATATATGAAAAGATTTGGTGTATGTTTGTTTACTCAAAAGATGGCGCCAGGAAAACAGATCGAGCAACGCTGGGTATATCACCTAGTACGATAATATATTTGCCATAATTTAACCCAAAACAAGTAATAGTCATATGCGGAAATTTTAAGCTCGATTAAGCTCTCATTTATATTTCTTTATATTGTTTTGGAATTTTATTTTCTACGAATGTAAATTCCAAATTTAAATTTTAAGATTTATATTTTCGGATATATAATATTACGTGGATGTTTCCCATGTTTCTTATTTTTTTCATTCAGTTGTGAAAAAGCTTTTAATAAAAAATATTTAATAATAAAAATTTTTTCATAAAAATGTTTTTAAATAAATTTTGCACCAAATCTGTGATTAGGAACATATTATTCGTTGACGTCCATGTCTTTGTTGACGTCACGGGCTCACCCAAGATGGAGGCTCCACTGTTGGAATTTGCGTTGTTCAGAATATCCGTTTTTTCACACATTTAAGGTTTTGTATTAAAAATTTTTAAATAGGCCATCATATTGTTAATGCGCTAATCAGTCGATTTAAATAAACTTGTATCTAACCGTAGAGTTATCGATTATTACGGTCAGTACAAATCCTTTCTGGACACTATATCTACTGTCCAGTTCCCACGAAAATGCCCCTGAGTTTTTGAAAGTGCTCACTGCGAGCGCTGCAGACGTGGACGAGTCCACAGCACTGATAGGGAGGGACACGTGCAGCAGGCTGCAACTGCTGCTTTCCGGATCTTTCCCGTTTCCCTGTTCAACCGCATTGAAAATTATACAGGGACACATTAATATGACCACCTGCTAGTATCCGGAATATCCATCTTTGGCGGCAAGCACAGCAGCTAGTCGACGTGGCAGAGAGCCAATAAATCCTTGGAAGGTGGTTGCAGGTATCTGGAACCATTCGGCGATCAGTGCATTCCTAATTCCCCTCACCATGCGTGGTGGAGGGTCCAACTTGCGGACATGGCGATCGAGATGGTCCCACAAATGTTCAATAGGGTTGAGGTCTGGGGAGTTTGGTGGCTACAGGAGTAGCTTGAATTCATCCTCATGCTCCTCGAACCAGTCGTGGACAATTTTGGCAGTATGGCAGGGAGCATTGTACTGCTGAAAGGTGCCATCACCCTGAGGAAACACTGTCGACATAAAGGGGTGTACCTGGTCTGCGACGATCGTCAGGTAATGAACAGCATTCAGTGTACCCTCCAGCGGTATCAGTGGACTCAGGCCATACCACGAAAACATCCCCAAAACAGTCACACCTTCCCCACCAGCCTGTCGTCTGCCAACGATCGTGTCGGGATGTCTGTTTTCAGGTGCTTGCCGGCGAATTTTCCATCGTCCGTCCACTCTGTTCACCAGAAACCGCGACTCGTCAGAGAAAGCAACCCTTTGCCACTCGGCCGAGGTCCAATGGCGATAGTCCCTTGCGAATTGGAGGCGTTTTCGGCGATGCACAGGCGTTAACATCGGTGCTGTTACCATACGCCAACTCCGGAGCCCCAACCTCAAGAGGGATCGTAGCACTGTCTTGGTGCTGACACGCCTAGTAGCCCCACTTTTTATTTGCTGTGTCAGTGGGGCTACTAGGATCGATGGCCCGTGGGGCCCCACAGTTACCTCTTTGGTTGCTCGAAACTGTCTGGTTCGTCCAGTTGCGATACACCTTCACAACGGCAGCCCTAGAGCAGTTCACAAAGGTGGCCGTTTCTGAAATGCTGCCCCCCTTGGCCCGATAGCCAATGATCATCCCCCTTTGGAGGTCCGACAGGTCACTTGCTCTGCCCATGACGGCGACAATTGCTGTGTTAACGGATGCTACTACACGTCTGCTGTTGTCAGCTTTTAATGATATGCAATGATTTTTCATCTACATACCATGGGACATTCCAACATGTTCGAGGAGAGGTGGTCATATTAATGTGTCCCGACCTTGTAAAGTTCATCAATTGATTACTTTATAACTCGACATTGATGGAATCATCTAATTCGAAGAGAAAACGTGGTTGTGACCAACGATATAAAATCAGTAGATCGCTCATGAGCTGCTTTCAGCGCCACCACCGCGTCCCCATTTGAAAGCCTGGCGGCCATTGCTTTGGTTGGCAAAAAATGACCTTCTTCGTATGTTTACGTTTGAAGTTTACATAGACAAACACAGTAAAACTCAATGCCGATTTCTCGTCTAGCTTTAAATTGTAGTAACAGATATATTAAAGGTTCACCACTAACCTTTCACACGTGTGTTCTTATCTGTCTGCGTCTTGAAATGTTTATCTCATGTAAAAATCCTGGTCTTTTATATCGTAGTTGGTTGATACATAAAAGATGTCGATATTCAACATGTTACCGTCGTTTCAGTGATACCAGAATGATTGTTTAGAGGTATTTATCAAATTATATACCGCATTTATTAAACAGCTTCTAAATTTGGGAGAGGTCGCTTAAGAAATTTCAGACTACAAGCACGAAGTTAGTGGGGGGCGGGGTGCTTTCTCAGCTGGTGATAAAGCGGATATATAGTAATGGCGCTTTGGCTGGCGATGTTGTTCTGTCAACCACTACACTAACAATAGAGATTAGTTCCACTTTTCGCCGCCTTCAAATTGCCCCAAATATGGCGGCCATATAAGCGATCTACTGATTTTATATCGTTGGTTGTGACAAGGTTCCCTATCAGTGCTGTGGACTCGACCACGATTGCAGCGCGCGCAGTGAGCACTTTCATAAACTTAAGGGCATTTTCGTGGAAACTGGACAGTAGTTATGGCCGATTAAATTTCTCCTGTATTACCCTTGGCTAATTTAGTTCCCTGTGCGGTCGAAATTGGATTTACAGAGTGTCCATAAAATTCCTGAACGATAACAATACTGAAAGACGTTTTAAAGTAATAACCACAGGGCGCTCATGACCTATTTAAGGATGGCGCCACCGTTCCGCCATCTTGCCACTGGCAAAAGCTTAGTAAGGCTGCATTACCTGTATTGAGTTTTTTAAGCATCAAGCTACTTCATAATTATTTATTCACCTGGAGAACTTGTATTAATTTAGATATGTATAACATATTAAATACTGTGGCATTATAAATCTGACTACTGTTACTCTTATTTAATAAATTATCCTTCAAAAAAAAACCTTATTTAATTTAGAAACAATCTACTGACTGGTGAAAACTAATCCCCATCGAATTTTAGTCGCTTAGTCCGATAATTTTACAAATTCTTCCACATTTCTGCTCGTTCCTATATGGCTCCAATGAGTCCAATGCTTCTTTCTGCCGGTGGCTAGATGGCTGCTCTGTAACTTCCGGTTTCTGCTCAGTACGCGATGCTTTCCTATGGCCATGAGCGCTCTAGCCTTACTTACCTTCCCTACTCCGAGGGTAATACCAGAATGATGTATTGGTTTCAGCATGTTGCAAAGAAAATGCAAAAGTGCTTATTTTTTAAGATCTGTTGCATAAACTGCTCACAGAAGGCACTAGCGTCGACAGAACAAAAGACGGCATATAGCTGAGAGAAAATGCAGTTTGGAGTATGAAACAAAATCACCGATCACTCATATTCAGAGGAGATACAGGTTAAGTTAGGGTAAACAACAAGTAGGCAAACTGTCGACTATTGTCAGGAGAAAAGCCTGACTTAACTGCGTCGTCTTCCGTTCTGTCTTTGCTAGGAGTAGTTTTTACAATAAACGAATAGAGCAGAGAAAACTTTTGCAGTTTCTTTGTAACTTCCTGAAAACGATACAGGATTATGATATTCCTGAACAGAGTCTCATACTGAACAAGAGATGCTTATCATCTGAAATATACGTCTATGCTGTATAAACTTCTTTGTGGTTAAGTGATAATTCCAAGTTCTTCTCGCAAGTCCTTCGCGTATATGTTATTACGTTCAAAAGTTATTAAATATTGTTAAAGTACAAATCTTTTATAGACGCTTGTAATTGACTTTTAGATGAAGTCCAGAAGCATGGAGATGACCAAATCGTTAGCGGCAGTGAGATGAACTTCCGGCCGCCGGCGATAATGAGTACACGAAAATTAGGATTACTGATCCTAAGAAAAAAATTAATTTTTAAGCCTAAATCTTGTAAATGCGCATTTACATAGTGTGATTGTAAGTCTGCGATGAAATACGAAATTGCTCACCAACCTTAATCAAAACTTAGTCGGTTTATTAAAATTTAATATAAAATAATTTATTATTAAATATTTATATATACAAAGTTCTTTGGTGAGTAGTTCCGTTTCTTCAAGTGAAGATGGTGTGCTTAAGTAGATTGAAGATGAGCGCAGCCCTGTAGCTGAAAACAGTCTTCAGAGAAGCCCACGGTGAGTCTCAGTCTTTATTAAATGAACACTTTTGAAAGGTCTGCTGGAAGGTCTGCGCAGATCCAAATGACTCTTTCCACAATAGATTTCGTTCTAACTTAGATGTCTGGGTTTTTTTTTTACCACACTGCACATCGTTTAACTGGGTTCATCGTAGAGTTGATAGGACAGTTGAAATCCCTGGCAAATTCTGGAAAATTGGATAGAGGACCAATCACCCTAAAGGATGGAGGAAAGTAAAGAAAAGCAATTAGTACGATATACATAGAATGGTACTTAATGTGGTATAAAAAATATAAAAGGTGAGATGTCTGTGAATCTGCGCACATACCAATCCTTTGTGTAATTGGTATAACGAGCGATTTGTCAGATCTGAAAATGAGAAACTGCGCAGTTTGTAATAGGCAAAGGACTGACTTCTATGAACAATAAATTTTCAGGTCCATCCAGGGGAACCTCCAAAAAGAACCACACTGCAATCACTGTTGGAAGTGTCAAAGCTTGTGGTGGCAGTGTTATGGTCTGGGGTATACTTTCTTGGCATTGTCTGTGCGTGTTTAAAAAATCGTGTGTTCGGTACAGCGAAACCGATTGCGTATGGGGTTCTGAAGGTATTGTCCGATTACGTAATGTCCATCGACAGAAACTTACTGTTTGCATTGCATACAGAATTGGAGCTTTCCTGATTGGCAAGGGCTGCTTCCCCCATGAGTCATACCATCTGCTCCATCGAGTGAATGGATGTTGCCGTTTTCGGCGGGAAACCTCCGAAGAGTATCTCCTTGCAAACATTGTTGGAAGAACACAAGCTAGTGTGTGTGATATGGCCTGAAAAGTATTTTCTTCGCAATATTCGGAGAGGCATCTCACTAGATTTGGTTATTGCGGATCAGATACACCGAAATCAGTTGACTATCTTCCTTAGGGCGGATGGGATATTCCAGCAGGACAATGCGACATGTCATATGGGTAAAAGTGTCTTGGAAAGGCTGGAGGTACACACCAAGATTTTCAAGTACTTCCTGATCCCGAGATATAAATCTGTAGGACCACTTTTGGGATCACCTTAATCAGCATTTTCTTGAATCATCCAATACGTATTGATTCTTCAGGCTCTTTTTGATTCTCTCCAATACTGTCTAGCTTATGTCCGTGGTTAGCCTTGTTACTTCTCTATGGTCGTCATAATGTACACTGTGTATGTTCACCGCTGGGATCGTTGCATTAACTCCCAAGGAGAATATTTTGAAGGGGATGGAGGCCTCTAAAATTTCAAGGAAATGTGTATCATTTTGTTCCAGTTATTTCAGAAATTTTTTGATAGCCCACCTATAATCTATAATCATTAAAGAGGTTCTGGGCGTGCAAGACGTCACAGACTCTTGTGTAAAACGCGTAAAACTGTTGGCGGAGAACAGAATTCGTTCAATGACGCAAACTATTCTAATGCACAAGGTGTTAGCAGTTAAGCTGACAAGACTGGGAGACATCTATAAGGATTCCCCAAATGAAAGGGTATTATTTTGTAGGTTGAAGTTGACAATCGGGTTGATTCTTCTAGACAGGTCGTCAAGTCATGTTTTTATGGTGACTCCTGTCAGTGTGCCTTATCCACTGGGCAGACTGGGTATTTACTGGGTATTACCAAAGAATTAACCTGCATTCACAGCGTACTTTGGACCCCAAATTTCATTTTTCCCTGGCCCTCAAAGATATAACGCGCCATTTTCATATAACGGGCACTAAATAACAATTTAATCGCAGTTGCATTATAATTAGAGCATATCAAATATCGTTCTTCAGCAAAACAGCATTTATCGACTGATTTCTTAGGCACTAACAATCTCCAAACCTCTCTTTCTAAGTCAGAATCCAGTTAGGGTCGAATTTAGGCAATGACCTCGACATGAAGATGAACTGCGGACTCTTATCGCATAAATCATAAAACACCAAGACACTATCGGAGCACAGTAATGCTAGTTGAGGATGAATAATTAGTAAGGGAATAATTAGTAATTTAGATAAATTAAACTAATTAATTTAGTCACTTTTGCAAGCGATTATCAAAAGAAGGCCGCAATATTTTCATTTTCCGTCGCTAGGTGTCATCTCTCGCTATGGCTAAAAAAGTAAGGCTCACTGCGGAGAGAAAATGAATTTCTTTTTCCAGCGTTATAAGGTACAGTACATCCGTTGATATTAGTATACAGTAAATATACACAAAAGTATTCCCTTAATACATGAAATGTTCATAGCGTATATGTGAATGGTCTAATGTGTTAAGGAAATATCGCCATTCTTCATTATAAGACGAAGTGAGCTCCCGCAGCCATTATTGCATTTTAATCAACTTTGGTTCTGTGACTAAGTTGGATTTATCTTTTTAGGTTCTAACTCATATAAAGCAATTGGCAACATGTACGTATGGAAATCAATTTATCAGAAATATAGAAGAAGCACTTTTAGTAAGCTAGCAACTCCGACTACCCCTTAGGCTTGTGCCGGCTTTGGAGCTACCTATCGCCGTCAGCCTTTCTTAGTCTTCTCGGTAAAATTTTTTTTGCATATTTTGTGTTACCTATTTAGTATCGAGGAACGTTAGCTTAAGTAGTTACGTTTAATAATTTATTGTTTACCTGAATCTCGATATTGTGTGGGAACCAAACTCAATCTGTTGCTTGAGAGCTTCCGGGCGGACTTTATTGCACCAAACCTGGAATAGAGTAACAAGCATGTGATGATAATATTATCATATTATTATTATTAATATTATTATTTATCAATTATTATAATTATTAATATTATTATTTATAAATTATTATAATTATTAATGAATTGAATAGTATGCACAGTGGTCCGAAATAGCTCAAACCGTGGCCAAAAATAATATTTTTTATTTATGATAACAGAAATGAAATCAAATATTTTCTATCATTCAAATGAGTTATGTACATCATTTACATGCTTGCTTAAATTTTTTGCATTCATCCTTAAGCCTACAGCTTCTTCTGATGTATCTAGTAGAATATTGAAATCGGTTGTTTCTTCGATATTTTCCAAGCTTTACTGATCTTCTCTCCTCTCGTAGGTGTACTATCTAATTTTTTTTAAAACTACACGGTCATTTTGGGTCAAAAATTTGTCGGATTAGACGAAAAACAAATCTTCGTAAATCGCTCGATCTAAAACAAAATTCTGTAATTTATTATGTTGCAGGTGGTTGCAGCTGAATTTTATTTTTTAACATCCGAAGTAATCAGGGAATGTAAATATCCAAACCATTTACTGGGGCAAAGCAGGGCTTTTTTATAACTCTCACAGAATAAAAGGATTTTTGCTATTTTCCTCATTTCAGACAACTACTAACTTAAAGTTGTATATTACCTTAATCTGTGGATATAACATCAAGAAGCCAAATCGCTTTTCCACAATTAAGTTTTATTCAACATGAATGCCCATTTCGAATGCTAAGCGTTCAATTTTAAACTTGACTGAGACACACTGGACCACCTTTTGGCATTAATGCTGCGTCGATTCTTCATGGCTCGACTCAAAGAGATTTTGATAAGTGGCTTGTGATATCCGAAACCAAGCTTGATAAAGAGCACTTTGCAGTTTGTGAGATTGGATGGTTGAGGATCCAGGTGTCCAATGACTTTCCAACTTCTTCCCACAAATGCTCATTGGAGATGGTGAGAACTGTATAAGCAAAGTAAAATCTCCATGTTCCTGAAATCATTCCTGTAAAATATGAGCTCAGTATGACAGAACCCATCATCTTGTTGAAAGTAGCCACTTCCGTTGAGATGAACCATCAACAAGGACAGCAAACGCTATTCAGATTACGTTGTTGTGCGATTGAGGGATCCAATTTAGCTGACTTTCCAGTCTTTAAACATTTTATCAACAGCTGCTCTTGGAACATTTCACGAAATTGGCGTGTTTGCTGATATTCGCTCCATGGATCCGAGCTCCTACAACCATTCATCCCACATTCAAAACAATCGCATGATTTTTTATTCATAAAACAGTATCACTTGCTACCGTTACTGTAGTAAGCGCTTAAGCCTTCATTTTCAGTACTAAATACTAGCGAAATTATTAAAAATACTTAAAATGGGAATACCAGTGTTTAAAATTAAGAAAATGCCTTGTCATTGGGAGTATACGTACATTTGCGTAGCTCATCCAAAATAGCTGGTTGGAGGTTAAGTTGAGACCTGGCAGCGCTTCCTCTCTCCCGTGTTCTTGGACCCACCTTTGGTAGGCCTATAAAGAGGACCAAGAAACAGAAAACTGTAAAAGGCTAATCTAAAGAGGTGTTTTCATCGTGGTCGCTTGTAGGTAACCTTAAACTTCATGATTTCTGAAACGTGTATTGACTAAGTAAAAAGAGTGGTCTGTTTTTAAGATGTATACTTACATAGTAGGCATTCTTGATGCCTCCGTTATCTGCAATGTTTTCGCCGATGCAGTTCTTACCGTTCATCTTTGAAGAAAAAGAGAAAGTTAGAGAACATTAACTATCTTAACAGAAATGATTAGCTTAACTATTAGTCTAACCTATACGTCAATAGTAATAACCCTGGATACACATGAGTATATCTAACATCATGTATTTACCCTTCCTCATGACCATATACGCTATGTGATCAGAACTTTAGGGACACAAACATTTCTGTGTTAAAGGCTTCAGATATGAGGAATTAGTAAGCGGTGGCACCCCCTTTTGCTCTAATGACAGCCTCCACCATCCCGAGGAAGACTTTACACTCAGATAAGAAAGATTCTCCAGATATCTCCCAAAAACAACTTCGTCCATCTAATTACCAGTGTATACCGTGATTCATCAGTCCATAGGACGTGTTTCCATTGTTCCATGCTCTAGTTTCTGCTAATATAAAACCATTCCAAATGTGGCCTGTAATTGTTGGCAGTGGTGACGGTCTTGTGAGCAGCAGGACGACCGTGGAAACCCCGACGAATGGTGATTACGCTAGTAACACAGGAAGCAGAATTTCTGAACACTGTAGCAATCATTTGAGCAGAAGACCTTCAATTCCTCCGGGTCATACGTGCAAGCACGCGACGATCTCTGCCTGTAAGTATCTTGGTTCTGCCAGTTCGTCGTTGCACTGTTGTTGCTCCCAGGGTCTTCCACTTCGCATTCACATTGCCTATAATTGTACAATGGATATTTGTAGAATGGTGGAAATCTTACGGACTGACTTGTTGCACAAGTGGCCTCCTATGATGGTTCCACGTTACAAGTCGCTGAGCTCTTTTGAACGACCCATATCTTAATAATACAAAGTAGATATGGGTCTGAAGGTGTGTGACACCATTTAAATAAATTACATGCCATTGTCATAATTCATGAGGGGTTGTCCTTAAACATTTGATCACATAGTGTATAATACAGGACTCGTCCAACGAAAACGATTGACAGCATGCAGCAGGTTGTTGCGAGCCTGGGCAGAACTGAACGCCCGAAGTGTCCAAACAACAGCAACAGTTACAGTACTATTTATGGGGAGAACTGTCTGATTGAGTATATTATCTGTATGTTCTTTTCTAGGCGAACGGCATTGGAGATAATGATGTTTCTACAGTAGAATCAATTATATAAAAACTGTAAGATTATATAGGTCATTTCAGACACACCCCTAGGTCATCCATGCTCTTGCGTTAAATCCGTAACTCTCGCCTGACAACCAACACCACCAAGTGCCCAGAGAAAAGGAAAGGGCGCTTAAACCTGAAGATGTCCTGACTGCAAGACGAAAGATCTCGTTATTTTCTCCTTTTAGTTCCTTTTCATTTATTTTATCGTTTTTATTACAATGTACAGCAGATGAAAAATCCTACAATTATTATACAATTGAGCTTTGGAGGATGACCCCCCAGACCTGGAAAATGTCATCACTCTGGCGAATATATCGAAGGAACGGACATAAATAAACATAGATGATAGTAACATGACTCTGTGGTGAGTCCAAAGAAAGTCTAAGAGATGGCGCCGCCAATACGTGTTCAGGTTGTTTTAGTGGTTGGCAAGTGCTGGAAGATGATGACTTTAACTGTGTTTGAAAAGTCTGACCGAAGCTGCACGCAACTGTTAAAGTCACGTGATATAACAGCAATTTTAGGTACTAGTTCTAAAAACCAGAACTAAAAATGCGAAACGTGAGCAATCGTGAACGCATCAAGATACCAAAATACGGAAGCATTCTAACGTTGAATTGGAAGTTTGAGGTAGCAGTTCAAGAATTGTCTACAGAGCACTGGGTATCATTCACGTGTTACTAAAATCTAACGAGGGCCCAATGACCTATTTTTGTAGGTCACTAACTGTCACTGGATGGTAAATTTCTCCCACAGCAAGAGGTGTACAAAGTTTAATCTTGTATGACAATTAGAGTGTAATATACTGAAAGTTGGTTCGTACGTTCATATCAACTTCAGGGCTCCTGAAACGGCTATACTGGTCGATCATGCATTGGGTAAGCTCCTTGAACTTCTTGCTGGTTTCCGGTTCCCACCAGTTTTGGAGGCGTCCCATCTGGTCAAACTGTCGACCTGGAAAAGAATCACGTGAATTGGTAAATATATTACGGAATCTGCTTGTACGGTAAAACACTTCGAGGTACTTGCAAAAAGCAATACATCGAGTTTGAATAAAGATATCTTAAACAAGACATCAGCAGTTGAATATCTGCACTAAATTATTCGTTTTAAGAGAACGGGTTTCAAGGGGTAGTCAAAAAGTTTCTGCAATTCGGTCATTGCTTTCGATTTGATGTCCCGCTTGATTGTGTAACTGTCCCGATGGGCCTGCACTTGCAAAAGCTGTAACTCGGGAAAGCATAGCAATAGCTTAAAACGGACATCACCAGTGGACTCTTCGGAAATATGCACCCTAAATCGAGGGGTGACATGACGTACTGAAAGACCAATGATGATCTCCCTTTTGCATATCTGATATGTGTTCTAAGTAAAAGGTGATCATAGCAATGTGGTTCGACTATGTATGAGCCTTTTAGGTATATCAGGATAGTATCACCAAAGCTTACCTCTGTCGTCAAAAGCGTGCGTTATCTCGTGGCCAATGACGGCTCCTATGGACGCAAAGTTCATGTACTCAGGACGCTCGTAGTTGAAGAACACTCCCTGGAGGATTCCAGCAGGCAAGACTAAACATAAAACAATTGGTAAACTGAATAACAACGGATCCTTATTGAGTATGATCTCTGCTGCAGTACTTACTAATGGAGTTTTCCAGGGGACTGTAGAACGCATTGACGACAGCCACGCTGGTGTCCTTCTTCCAGCTGCAAATGAAAACAGTGAGATTAGTTATAATGACATGGTGAGATTTAGCGCTTCTTGCTGTACTGTCGGCGACTTACTCGTGCTTCTTGACAGGTTTCCGTAACCTCAAGAAGTGTCTTTCTCTGGAAAGTCTTCTGTAGTTGAGGATGTTTTCGAAGTAAGTGTCCTCGGACACAGTGTACTGGAAAGTATATTTGAATGAGTGCCAGGATAGAGAGCAGGAAAATGCACAATCCAGCCACATAATTATGACAATCACCTAAAACTGATTCAATCGCTGGGGCAGATGGGATACCAGGACAGTATTAATTCGGCCAGAATGGTCCTGGAATGGTTAGAGGAGCAACACTTCCGAATACCTCCCTGGTCCCCCTAAATCTCCAGTCCTAAATCCATTTGATCACAACCCACTGTGAACTCATAAAAGTCTCCTGACAGCTAATAAAGAGTGTGTGGTGGAGCGACCTTGGTGGTCCAGTAATCTCAAAGGGGATCGAATGGATTTAGGTCTGGAGATTCAGCGGGCCAGAGAAAATATTTGGAAGTCTGGAGGCATTGATGAGCCTGGTCGGTAACAATGTCCAGATCTGGAGATTGCAGTGGCCATGGAAGAACACCAAACTACCTGAACCAATGGGCATGGATCATTGTCCTGTTCAGCAATGCCTGGAGGGATGGTGTTGAGGCTGTACAGATCTGAAGATTGTGGAAGAAGTACACCATTGTTGCTTATTGCATGGAACCAGACTAATCCACTTTTTTAAGTGCTGTGTTTGATCAATTGGCCATTAATCGGATCTTGTTGACTCGGCTACTGCAGACCGCGGTTATGCTGGTTATTAGCTGGTTGTCATAATACTGTGGCTAGACTACACTACTGTATAACATTGTAATGATGTTACAAAGCTTACGTTCTCGTATATCTCAGCGACCTTGTCGTAATCCAAGAGCTCGTCAGGATAGGCGACAATGGCAGTCATTAGCGAAAGCTGCAATAAAAATGGAAACAGTTTGAAGAAAGACATACTGAGTACCACTCTGGAGCACAGATCATGTCTTGCACGAAACTATGCAGAAAAAAAAATTGATTATAATACGAACCTTCTCTTGAGCTCGCTTAAGTGTCTTCGGGTCGACCCAGTTGACTCTGCTTAGAACATCGTGCATTTCTTGCTTGATGAGATTCACCATTTCGTTGGCCTGCAAGAGCATTCTTCTAGGTCATTCCGTTTTAAGAAAAAGCATCCTGCGAGATGGTTTACCTACCTTGACTTTCTCCTCGGGCCCGAACCAGGCGTTGAGGTATTCGTGTGAAATTGCGGCGGAGAACACGGTACGGGTGCGATCGAGACATAAACGCCACCTAGCTGCCCTGGTCGTGACACCTGACAGTTTTCGGAAGGAGCGGAAACTGACCTGGCTGAACTCTTCGCTCACGATGGGTGCCAGGGCGCGAACAATAGATCCCACGACGAAGTTGGCTAATGTCCTGTAAATGCAAAAGGATACGTTCACAAGGATAGATAGTAGACGTTGCCGGAGCTCCTTGCTGAATGGGCAATATATTAGGCACACCATCTCAAGTTGTACCCCTCTCTAGCCAACAGTACTCAAATTTGACTGATTTGAGGACTAGCTATTGGTCTGGAGATTGCAGTGGCTTTGGAAGAGGAGGAGAAACATCAAACTGAACCAATAGAAACTGATGTGCATGGAACATTGTGATGTTGAACAAGGTCCTGAACGGACGATGGTAAGCTTGGTCAGCAACAACGTCAAGATCTGGAGATTGCGGCGGCCATCGAAGAAGACCTACTGGAGCCTATGGCATGGAACATTGTCTTATTAAAATGCCCTGGAAAGCAGATAGTGAGATTATGGCAAGGAGATTGTGGCAGCCAAGGAAGAAATACACCAAATTGGTTGTTACTTCTGGCATGGAACCAGATTGGTCCACTTATGTGGTGTGCCTGATCAATTGGCCACTTTGGAGAATAACTTTATAAGACAGCCTTAACAGATGTTCAGCAATGTTTACGCCTGAAAGCTATGTCCAAATGTATGTTTCAGATAAGTACCTGGGGTTGGTTTGGTTGAGTATCTTAGTGAAGTTCATGACGTAATTTTCGTTCATGACGTACACAGGTTCGTCGTCTTCCAGTTGGACGTGCATTATCCTTTCCAAGTAGTCCTTCCAGTTGACCTGTAGGAAGGTTTAAAAAATGTTTCCTGGTTAGGACTCTATAAAGTACTGTTACCGTATATCTTCCAATAGTAGCCCCCGGCGTCTATTTTTTCAACTTAATCACTAACCGGGCGTTTATAAGAGACCAGCGTTTATTAGAGACCGGCGTTTATTTAGCAATCTGTGTCAAATCTTATAGCTTCCACGACATCATAAACGCCACATCATTTGATCGCTTTGGACGCATGCCTTTTTTTTAAACAGAATATGATAGCGCGTAGTAAACAGTCCTTACGAACAGGATACCTTGAGAACTAAGGGATGAATAGCAGAATGCATATGATACCGAAACTCAAAGCAGTGTGCTGGGAATCCCCTCAAGCCCGTGTACACGTGAACCCTGAAAGCGGCTCACGTCAACTGTCACGTGGAAGAGTATCCCCGGCGTTTATTAGAGACAGGCGTTTATTTAGCAATCTTAATTTTGAATCCCGGCGTTTATTAGAGACTGGCGACAATTGGAGACCAGGCGTCTATTAGAAGATATACGGTAATTTGAGATACCAGGGTTGATGAAGAGTGAGTGTAAATGGTAAATTACAGGATAGTATACCAGAGATTGGCATATCTCTACCAGGTTGGCCGTACCATTTAAGCGCATTAGCAAGATCTTAGTAAATGGAAAGTCCTTTGGCAACATCTTGATAGTTCTTTGGCAGTTGCATACAATCTTAATGAAAATATCCAAGCTGCTGCAGTTAAGCAGAGATCACCAATTGTTTGTTGGCAAGGACAAAGATGTAGAGACTGGTCTTGTTTCTCCTGGTTCAGTCTTGGTCCAGGAGATAATCTGTGGCACTTACTCCTTCGAGGGAGTTTTGTGCCATCCCAGTAACTAACGGCTGCTACGAGATGACAGTAGCAGCCGGGATCGACGGCTTAACGTACCCTCGAAGGACGGGGAGTTCATGATGGAAGAGCTGCTGGCGGACTAACAAACCAGTGGCTATCACTCGGGGAGTACCCCAACAGTGCCCCAAATAGTCGTCCCACCAAGTAGTGGTCATCAAGCCACTGGCTGTCATCCAGCCAGCAGGTAGCCGCGCCTAATGTTGCTTAACTCTATCGATCGGCGAGCCGATCCACGAGACAACCAAGCCACGGCCACTTCCCTGGTCCAGGAGATTACCCAAAGCTACAACTGTGTTCAAGAGGGTAATTTCTCGCAGCACATAGTTAATCGAACCCTTTTGAGTAGAAGGCTGTGTAGCCATAGACCCATTATGGTTCGTTATCATAACCTCATCGACACTGGACCACTCTGACTGGGAAAACAGTCGCCTGTTGCAAAGAATCCAGAAGCCTGATGTACAAAGTACACAGTCCATTGCAAGTATACTAATTACCACCGTCCCAAAAGATACCTCAGGATACCCATTGGACGTCATCTCAGAGTGATCACAGTTTTGCGGGCTCA
>JAHWFO010108941.1:26454-54810 GCA_023313115.1 Rhysida immarginata
ATTGTTGAAAGGGTCTTTGCTCGCACTCCTGGTTCATCAGCCCTGGCCGACTCAAAATAAGAAGGAAAGTTTACTTACGTCGGGAACTGTCTTCTGAATGTGCGACAAATTGGTCAACGTGTACAGTTTGCTGATATTCGAGATTCTTTCATGGTTCCGTAGGAGCTGCAACAGAGTAAGGACAGAAAAGGTATATATACATTGGAGAAAGCTGAATGTCAGATGTACAGAGAAAACCCATCAATATGCCTGGAACCCTTAAAAGGACATATCCTGGTTTGTCTCTATATTCACGACTGATACATTTGAACTTGTATCAGAGCAGACAAAAGCCTTAGCTCGGTCGGGCGCTCTTCAGTTGTCGGCAACTGAGTGAGCTCAGCGGGCTTGACTAACCAGCTCTTGCCCGTGATTTGCGGATCATGTTTAAAAGTGCCCAGTTTAAGGCAGACTTTTGGCTTAACTGCAGACACTAATGTGCACAGGTATACTTACTTTTGACATTTGCATCTCGAATTCCAGGACATCTTCCATATCCTGTTTCGCCGTATCTGGATCGGCACCGAAAAACATGGCAGCAGTGATCATGTAGTTTAGGTACGTTTTGACGTACGTGTTGTTCAGTCCTTGGCGATAGTACTTCTTAGGCAGCGAGAGTCTTCCAGTCGATAACTATAGGACAAGAAATTCAAAAGAGTTATTAATGAAAGGGCACACGTGTATATTAAAATATGCACGTTTTGAGAATATCGTTATGCTAGGCTTTACAATTTCCTGCGATAAAAGCTACCACTATTGTCAGTAAGATTGGCTACCTGTTGTCGAGATGTGTCAAACCTGCCACCAATCTTCAGCGGCGTGGCCTAACTTGAAGCCAGAGTTTATCATCCCATAACTGTTCTATGGGATTCAGGCTCTCAACAAATCATTTCTGCTTATTTTGGAGAAAATAAGGGCTCTAACTAAACTGTTTGCACATAGTCCGATGACAATGCCACTTTTGCAGACTTAGATGCTGAGGCCATTGGTACAACTAACCAAGATGTTAGTATCTGATGGGCTACTGTCCATCTGGAAGGACTTTGAGTGTTTAGGGGTGTCTAGTACAATAATAGAAAACTTTATGCAGAGTAGATTCGGACAAACAAAGTAGTCTCCAGCAGTTGGTGAAGAGAAGCAAGATTCACCTCATTCAGATACTTGAGCCTGCCATTCCTCATCTGAGACTTAGAAATGGGCATTCACTTAATGGTCATTTGGCTTATTCCTTTTTAGACGTCCTTTGGTGTCGTCTTCCCTTACACACCTGGTTACGGCAACCACAAAGGTCGGCCACCATTGGGTTTACTATGTTCGCAACCAGTCAGAAGCCAGCCCACACCAATTTGGCTGCTCTCTTGATCACTGGCATCCCAATTCCTGGGTACCTGCAACTAATCAATAATGGATATCAGGATATCTTGTTTGCCTTACCGTAAGGAGGTGCCTGCTATTGTTCACGACGTCCTCAGCGACGCTAACTCCGAGGAAGGCGCCACTGGGCACGTGGATGTCGCTGCAACGCACCATGAGGTCTGTCCAGGAGAAGCCTGTGGCGTTCCATTCATCCCCCTTGAGTACGGGCCACCCGCCTAATCGCTCTACGATGTCTTCCAGGGGCTTCAGGCCTCTCTCGCGAATTCTGGCTGCAAAACGAAAAGTGGACAGGTATTCAATTAGGGGGTTTGTTTATTATGGACTGTCTAACAGTCGGGAGATTTGTACTCACTTTCGTTCATGCAGGAGTTGTAGAACTGCTTCATTTTGATAAGCAGTTCACTGTCCTGATCATAATCTTCCTGCGAGTCAATAAGAGCTGAAAGACAGAAATGAAGAATTTAGGAGTTCTCTAATGAGGAAAATTCTTCGATTTTGTATTCAATAATTTAGACTAATCGGATAGTATGTACACAGAACCAGATGATCACGGATGTTTGATAAATTCCTAGAGCCCTTTCTTTAAAATAATATCTGAATATCTCCACTGATCTATTACTCACGCAACACTGAAATCTGTTTTTTCTTATGTTTGGGTTGCAAAGTACTGTATGCGCTAATTACTGAGTACTGAGGTAAACCTACATAACCTAAATTGCCTTATCATATAACTAAACAGGTGGTGGCCTTACAGTATAACAGAGGGACATCAGGAGTTCCAACTAGCTTCGCCATTTATTCCCGGCTTTGTCAAGGATATATACAGCAAGAGGCATGCAAGCCTTTATATACAGAACAGTGGTACAAATTATGCATATACATGAACCAATAGGATACAAAAGAATTAAAAAGGAAATAATTTTTTTCTCGGTTTCTTTATTATGGTTTTTGTTCTCCTTTGCATTTTGTTATTTCTTGCCTGTTTATTTTTCTGTAAATCCTCTTGTCCTCAGACAACCGGATAAGTTCTCTTTTCGGTCCGCGTAAACGCGCACCATCCCTTTGTGTATTTTCTTTTTGTATAATTTATAAAAATTAGCGTTTACACCCTTTTTTTTTCTATTGGCCATTATATTTCAAAAATCTGTGCTTTTTCTATTTATCCTGTTGGCCATTATTTCCTTTTTAATTCTTTTGTATCCTATTGGTTCATGTATATGCATAATTTGTACCACTGTTCTGTATATAAAGGCTTGCATGCCTCTTGCTGTATATATCCTTGACAAAGCCGGGAATAAATGGCGAAACTAGTTGGAACTCCTGATGTCCCTCTGTTATACTGTAAGGCCACCACCTGTTTAATCAATAGGAACAGTATTATGATCCACCCTTCTACCGATATTATCATATAACCTTATAATGTTGCCGAACTAAACTACTTACCTATGTACCAAACAAACAGAACGTATTTGTTTACCAGGGACCGTTATAATAAGGCTGCGAAATATTGAGTTTTCCTTCATGTAATGGGCTTTATGCCTTCATGGAATCAAACGTATAATTTCGAGAATAATTGTTCACATAGCAGAAAAATATGCATTCGAATAGTATGAATGTCAACTAAATTATTACTTTAATGGAATGTTATATAGAAAGATTAAGAATTGGATTAATATGTATGAGCTTCGTCCAAGATGCTACTTATCTCGACTTCTAATTATATATTATTGCCATAATTAATTAAAAGCTGATTAAAAAGATTTAATAATTCAATAGCCAGTTTCGTTTAATTTTGGAGTATGGGAGCGTGGGGTAAACTTGCGCACGGGGCAAGTGTGCTGTGCTTATTTTTAAATACTCCTGCCAGCTAGAAAAATTTTTCTGCTGTGACGTATTTTGTAGACGCACTCCTAGTAAGTACATGTCAACGCTGTTTCATCATCCTGCATCCCCTCAGAATTACGTCTTTATTATAATACTTACCAAATCTCTAGTGTCGCCTCTTTTAAATATCTAGGTAGGCATCTGACTCCGGATTTAACCTAGGATCATCACGTCAACTCGTTAATATCCGCGCCCAACAAAAAACAGGGCCTGATCTCCCGTCTACATTTCCTTCCACCAACTATTTTGCTATTATTATATAACACTTTCATCCATTCTTCTCGCTGCTACGGCATTTAATTTTGGGGTTCAACCACTAACTACAATCTTACCTGCTTATATCGGTTGTAAAAATGGTTTATGCGAATACTCCTTAAGATCCATCTCCCTAATTGTGTTTCTCATTATTAAACACCGAAAGGTGCTTTATGCTATCAGTGTGGGAAAACGTGTTTGTCTGTCTGTCTATCTATCTATCTGTCCGTCTGTAACTCCTCGAAATCTGTTTTCGTCAATCGATTAATACGGTTCATGGCACGAACCAGTCATGAATATGATAGAAATCGGTTCAATTGCACGTGCTCTAATGGTACCTTTATGACCCCACCTAGCAATTTTCAATGCCAAGATATAGTAAGTAATATTTCAAACAAATCGTAACGACGAGCTATAAGCGGATATTAGATACTGTTTTCGACAATTGAGAAATACGGTTCCGCGCATGAAACCGACGACCGTAATCGATAAAATTGCACGTTCTCTAATGCTATCCTTATGAAACCCTCAAAAATTTTCAATGATAAGATATAGCAAGTAGTACATAAAACAACTCTAAATGATAAAAAAGAGAGAATAAAACGTTATTATGTACGTTTTCTCCCATGCATGTTCAATCGAGTTCATATCCAGAGATCTTGCTGACCATTCGTTGCGTTGAATATCCTCACTTTGCAGGAAGTCCTCCACCATCAGAAATCTGTCGGGAGATGCATTATCGTCCATGAGAATAAAATCTGGACCATGCCACCTCTGAATCCTCTAACCAGATCTTCTGGTACATGTTTTAATATTACCGTTATGGTACCATTGGAAATTTTCAATGCTAAGTTATATAATATATCGAGCAATTTGTAACGACCTATCATGAACGAATATATAAAGTAATTACAACGTTTGAAGATGATTGAATTTGATTCAGTAGTACATATTCTAATAAACACCATTATCGTACTATTGAAAAATTACAATACTAAAATATGTCATGTAATAAATCAAACAACTTTGAATGACATGCCCTGAACGAATATAGATGAGTAGGTAATAAATTCGAAAATTCTCGATATTTATTCAGGGGTACTTGTGCTAATGATACCATTAGAAATATTCAATGCTAAAATATGGCATGTAACATATCAAACAACAAATAACGAAATGCCATGAGTAAATATACAGTGTTCTCCCCAGAAAATTTTATCAGCAGGGTGGAAAGATAAAATGGCCGGGCGGACAAAACTTAAAAACAAATAAAATATTATGCAGTGGTGTGCAGTTTTCGTGTATTCAGCCGGGCGGTCACCAAAATCAGCCGGGCGGCGCGCCCGTTCAAAAGGGCCTGGGGAGAACCCTGATATAAAAGAAAAGTTATAAAATTTGTAGA
Organism: Rhysida immarginata; assembly: GCA_023313115.1. Taxonomy (NCBI): domain Eukaryota; kingdom Metazoa; phylum Arthropoda; class Chilopoda; order Scolopendromorpha; family Scolopendridae; genus Rhysida; species Rhysida immarginata. The sequence goes on from JAHWFO010108941.1 coordinate 31,412, forward strand.
TTACCGAATTGGCATCACTGGAACCTGTTTTAAAGTTTTCAAAAGCAATTCAAAAAGTTTGGAATTACGTTTCAAATAGTTTTTGTGACGATGATTAGTTTATCCTTTCGGTACTTTAAGTCATTCCTTAATGGTTTATTTTAATTCATATGGTATGACGACAATTTTTCAGTTATATGTTATTCAAGTTGTTTCGGTCATTTTTTTAAATCTTTAATCTTATTCTTTCATCCCCCTTTGTAATACTTCATCATAATTAGGTGCACTCCCACCAAACACGTCATGCACACTTAATTCGCCTCCCTCCCGCTAAAAACAGCTATCTTCGTCGGTGCGTCTCCTACGCTAGTGTCAAACGGTGGTCTACCATAGCAGAATCTATCCGAGATTCCCCCTCGATTGCTATTTTTAAAAAGAAACTGAAGCTCTACTTGTTTTCTAACAATGCACTCACTAACCTTTTACTTTTTATATCTCTAATCTTGACTTACTCCAGCTTTTTTTAATATTGTTTCTCACTCCGGGGATCCCCCCTAGTTGTCCTTAAGATCTTTATGAGCCCCGGAGTGGAACTTTATTTTATTGTTTAACTTATCGTATTTATCGTACCCAAAAAATAAGAAAAGAAGAAAAAAGGGAAAAAATGAGAATAATAAGAAGAAAAAAAAGCTAACCTGTACTGTTCATTTAATATATTTGGTTTGTAAATTAACATAATGTTGTTTTTTGTTTTCCCTGTCGCGGACTTAACATGTCGGCCCTAGGTGGCCATTCTGATCCCGCTAGGAATTCATAAATGTTTAATTTACTAATCTGTATTTTAAAATAAAATAAAAATATTATTAATAATCAGACATTGTGTGCTGTAATTTTATTTTGCAAACCCTGGAGGAAATAATGATAACCTAGGAAAACGGAAAAATGGAAAAGTTTATTTTAAAAAGCTGCAGTAAAGAATATAAAGAAGTTTATGTAATAATAAATAATTAAAATAAATAAATAAATAAATAAACAAGGCCAAACGAGGAAAGCCTGACTAGGTCGGCTATGCTGAAAAGATGATGCCATTTAATGACGCTGAAATTTTGTAGTCGTTACGTAATTCATCAACTGTCCCTGTAATATTGACCGTACTTTATAGAGGGCAAATTCATTACATCATATAGAATGGGTAAAGAAGTCTGTGTTGATTACTTACTTACCTATTTTCCAGACTACCTAACGTAAAGTAACCTAACCTAAACTGCTTACTTAATCTAATCTGCCTAGCACCAATCTACTTAACCCAACAACCGATCTGCGTAAGCGGTCGAAATTTTACCCTTGGAAATATTACGATTAATATTTTATTGTCTCACCTCTGATTTGCTGGCTGAGATCTTCGGAAATGATGCTGAACTGCCCTGTCCTGGTCTTACTATCAGGAATGTAGTTGAAGTCCTCGAAACCCCCGCACGCGTACTGATAGAAGTCGTCGCAAGGCGACGCTTCCGGATCCATGTTCTCGATGATGGTACTGGCTGAGGACATTCAAGAGTAAAGTTCAGAATAGTATAGTCTATAATGGAGGGTGCGTTGGCTTGAATACTCACCCGCCGTCACGCATCCAGGCGTGAGACAGATGCCTTCGGGTTGTTCCGGAGTGCTGAGGGCGGCATAACTGGTTGGCAAAGGCGAGAAGTCTTCGGTCGGCGCCTTGGAAGCGTTGTCTGGAAAGAGAAAGTGAAGATTCTCACCTGGGTTCCTAAACAACAGATTAGAGATTGTTTTTACGTACAATTCAATCATCTCCTACCTTGTTGTTGTGGCATGAAGATGCCATGGTGGGCCCTGTAGGTGATGAACAGGTAGGCGAAGGTGGCGGCGAACAGGGAGCAGTTTAGTAATAAGATGAATACCAACACCCATAACTTCTTTTCGACGCTAGACTTACGACCCCAACAGCTACCGTCTTCCCTGCGGCAGGAGAATTTTATTTTAGGGTTACATATTTCAGATGCAAAGGTTTCGTGAGACTCCTGTGAAATGAGCAGGTAACTCACAAGACAATTTTATGTTTAAGAATTACGAAATACAAATTTTCCCACTTTTTATTGTTTTTATAAAAAGGAGTAAGTAAAAAAAAATTAAACTGGAACAATGTAAGACTGGTAAAAATGTGAACATATTACGACTTGTCTCTTTGGAATTACAAAACGTTAACCTAATGAAAAGAGGAGGAGAATAGGCAGGAAAGAGAACCTTTCATATTCGTGCATTTTTGTATGGAAAAAAAAGTTTTCATTTTTTATCGCGAAAGCAATAATTCACTAAGCCCCTTTGTGTGCATGTAAATGTAAATTCAATTTGTTAATAATTTCTGTTAACATCCCCAGCACAACAAACACGAAGGAAGTGAGAGAGAGAGAGAGAGAGAGAGAGAGAGAGAGAGAGAGAGAGAGAGAGAGATACTGCTCATTGTCGAAGTCCTTTGCTTAATTTCATTGCACACTTTCCCTTTAACAGTTTTTGTAAAATGGATTTTATTATTATTATGAAACCATCGTTCTCCTCCTCCTCCATTTATTTGTTGAGTCATTTTTTGACCCTGCAATTCCATTGCCTTAAACTCCAGCTCATTAAATGCTAATCCACAATGATGACGTAAACAGTTGGTTATTTTTGAATTCAAAGATATTCACGTTGAGGATTAAAAGCTGTAAATTATTTTAACTAGGAAAACTCACGGAGAGATAATAAAATTCCGAACCGAAATTAATCTAGCTAACAGATACGTCCAATATTATATGAATTATAAAAAAATTACCGGCCACGGTAATTATTTAATGATTTCATAGGCATATTGAATATACAGTACATGGAGGCGCGAAATAGACAGTTATGAAAGAAGATGGAAATTGATATACACTGAGTGGCCAAAAGTCACAGGAACGGTTGTCCCATTTGAAGATGTGCCGTGTATGACTCCCGAATGTTGCGGCCAGATGCGGCGTATGGCGCTAGTGTAGACACGGATATCTTTTACAGACAGGTGTGTAGTGAACATAGCAACACGTCGTAAGTACCCAACTTTGAACGTGGGATGATAATCGGTGCAAGACGCTTGGGTCATAGCCTATCGGAGATTACGCAAGAATTCGGGTTTCCGAGGTCAATAGTGTCTAGGATGGTTCTGCAATACCGCAGAGACAATATTTCCACACGCGTAAACCGCCACACAGGACGAGCACCGGTGTGTGACGAACGGACGTCACTTCACTTCAGCAAGGGCGTCTCGGTGCAGTCATACTTTGTTTACCTCTGTACCGTATAAACCCGGATGACACGGGTCAATATGGGGGTTAAGAACGTTAATCTGATAGTCGTTCACTTTGGCCTTTAACTCAACTCTGTGTAAAGTTAACTTGTCGTTATAGCCGTGTCCCGCCACGATCATGAAACCTTTTGTATATATACAGGGTAAGTAAAAATGATGGACCCGATTTCAGAAATTTATTCTGTGAAATCTAATGAACATACGGTATTGTGAGACATGCGCTATGAAAGGTAAACGTTCAAATTGTCTCAAAAATGATTATTGTGGATTTGTGGTTTCTCGTCGTTAGTTTAATCACAGAGTTGTTTACATGATAGTCATACGCAAAGAAGGATTTCTGTTCTCCAGTCAATACCATTTTACTTATATCGTTCGCTGCGTGGAAACTAAACTGTGAAAGTTAACCTTTCGAAACACATATTTTCATTTTCAAGCAGCGAACGATTAATTAAAATGGTATTGACTGGAAATCAATACTATCATGACTATCATGTAAACAACTCTGTGACTAAACTAACGACGAGAAACCACAAATCCACATGGTTCATACCCGTTATATTCGAGTATGTTCAACTTATGAACGTGGCTCTTGGTTTCGCTTCTCCAGTTGTAAATCGCGGTTGATCATGCGTTTACGAGAGCTCGAACTTTCCGTACGACGCGAGGAGTACGGTTAGTGGATGGTCTCGAATTGGCCTGCTTTTTACCCTGAGGAATGGCGCCGCTTCTGGTTTTTGCCAAAGTTATGTAGTACACTTGTTATCCCTTTCTTGGAAACTATGAAACCTTTACATGTTTCATAGTTTTGGAATAGCTGAAATTGACATCGAAAGGGGTGTTATGTAGCCCTGCCAATACCTGTCAATTTTCGGTGGCATAACTCAATGTTTTTATCTCGCTGCTCGAATATTAACTATTTTAATACCTGGCCTGACAGTACTCCTCGTGTGATAGTTCACGTGGAATGAATGCGCGCGCTACATTTAAATATGCTAATTGTTACCAACAATCCTCTGTAGAAGCCAAGAGTCAGCAAGTCATAAAAAGAGAGATCCTCCTTTTATTCTGCAAAAATATACAGCTAATGTATGTGTAATTGTTTCTTTGTAATAACATTTTGTATTGTTGGAAGGACTTATAATTTGTAAGCCACCTTGTAATTTGTAAGTTTAGACATGAAACATTTTTTTTTTAATGGTTCTGCTTTGTGTTACTTATGGGCAGTAATTTATATAGTTTATGAATTTGTTTCGTTTCCTTGCCATTTGGAGAAAAGAACGGAATGCGCAACCTTAAAGAGGAAGCCATGAAATTTTAATAATCATATACATCTGTCTAATTGTAATATATAAAACTATACTTAAAAGGGAATCCCTCGAACATGTATGTCACAGATTTCCACTAAATTGAAATATGTTACTCATCTGAAGCTACTATAGATGCTTGCAAAATGAGGGAGTGCGAAATTGTGTTTCTTTCAAAATAAACCGCGAAAACGAAAAAAATTTCAGTATACATAGCCATACAAGGACTCCATTGTTAAAGCGGTTAGGCTATGTCGGGTTCCCTTGTTAGTGTTAAGCTTAAGCTTATTGAATAGGAAGAAGAGCGCATTTGATTTGAGTGCTTTCTGGACTCGTGTGAACTAATGCATCGTTTTTTTTTAACTTATAATAATAATTATGTGGACTTATTATTGAAGTTATAGAATTTTAGAAAGAGAACCCCACTATCATCGTTGAACCATAACGATCGTTTTGCTACAACTCTCTCTTTCGCTATCGGCTTACAGGTTAGATCTCCTGGTGCTAATATATTCGAATATGTTGACTTACCTGTTATCGTTTTCATATTCTAAATAGTACTCCATCCTCCCGACTCCAGCTTAGTCCTGTTTATTTCTATCCTAGAAAAGAGCTCCATGAAGCAACGATTTGTATGCGACCGGGGGCGACTTGGCCTCTCCATCCCGACTCCGTTGCACAATTTGTAATTTTCTATGCTTAATTCCAAAGACAAACTTCCTCCAGTGAATCACCAGCGCTCTAGAATAGTTCGCCCACGCAAAGGAACTCATCATCATCATCTTCGTCGTCGTTCTTCTCCTTGTTAAACGCGATGACTTCGTGGAGACTGGGATGAAACGCTTCAATGCGATAAGCTGCGGCTTAACATTGTTCTTCCTCTTCATGGTAATGTTATTAATTAGTCAACATGGTGACTCGAATGCACTTCCCTACCATAAGATCTCGTCTTTGTTAGATAGCCATAAGGAAACAAGCTTGCAGGAACTGTGACCCAAAAACTGGATACAATATCTATAGATATAGTGATCATGAGTATGAATATCAAAGCGCATACGTCTCTTTTCTCTTAGCGCAAGCAAAATTGAATTTCTTATGCTAGAATTGACGAAAAAAATTTAGAATTGAACGCTACATTATCTACCAAAAAGTAATTGGACACTTTCGATTTTAGACGTTCTGTCGAATATGTAGAAAAAGACTTAATGAATTATCCTGAAGCTTCAGGAGTGTAAAGAGCATGTTACACCTCGTATATTTTAACAAAGTTTTGTCACTTCATATCAGCGTAAGGAGAAGTAGTTGATAGCGGTGACCGGTCCAAAAATAAAAACTTGGAGAAAGCTTCTTATCGTTTTGTTTATTTTTGAGAGCAACTGAAATTCAACTCATTCTATCGGCGATATCTTTCTGAATTTTCACGCTATTTGCTTGGGCTTTTTCTAAGAGTAGCTCTATACATTGGCTAATAAATCATTCAATAAGTTTTGTAGGTGAAGTTTCCATCTCGAACCTTGGCAGCCGCAACTGGAAGACTATCACGAGAAATGAGAACAGTTGGGAACAATGCTTCAAGACTAGATAACTAAATTAAGATGAAAAACAAAAAGAACAATTTTGCGACTGGATTCGAACCAAGGACCAGGAGTATCTAGTTCGTTGCTTCAATTAACTGGGCAACCGCGGACACTGGTATAGCGATCTCCAAATGGAAGTCCAATATTAGAAATTTTTCTTTTCAAGACCCACTGCAAGATGATGAAAATTAACTGTAAAGTGCATCTCTTAATTTAGTGAACACCTCAAAAAAAAATAAAGAAAACGATGACAAATTATGGAAAAGTATCCATGATTGTTGTCTTGAGAGGTAATACGAGTGTCTTCACAAGTTTACGTACTTCAACTTTATTATTTAATACAAATTATTGAAAGTATAATATATTGAAAATTGAAATTTATTAATATACAGAGTCTTGTTAGGGATCATCTGTGGTAAGAATTAACATATTTAAAATAGAAGTATTGTTAGGGAAGGTATTAAAATAGTTAGTATTCGAACAGTGAGCTAAAAACATTAAATATTCACATGTAAAAACCATGAAATATTCACAGGTATTGGGAGGGCGACCTAACAGCCCTTTCCGAATTCAAATTCAGCTATTCAGAAATTATGAAAGCATGCAAGAAGCGAGGCTTCCTAGTTTTCAAGAAAGAGAGATCAAGTGTACTAAATAACATTGGTAAAACCAGAAACAGCCTCATTCCTAGGGTAAAAAGCAGCCTAATCCGAGACCATCCACTAGCCGTACTTCTGACTTCGTCCGGAAATTTCGAGCTCTCGTCAGCGGATGTAACCTAACAAAACGGAGCTTTGCACAGAAGGTAGGGACATCTATATACACAGTAAACCAAGGTAATCTAGAATAACATGCAAGTCCACTTTGTCAGAAGTGCTTAACGCGCATGCGTATTGTGACGTCACTGGATGACTTATGGCTTTACTTCCGGCAGTTGTGGTAGCCATTATTCTGATCACAAAAGAAAATGTTTTCACGTAAAAAAACAAAACTCTTACGTTGTATTTCTGAAGAAACGTTTATTTGTAAACTTACTATTTATAAATTAATATTTACTAATGCCTGCATAAATAAAATTATTATGAAATAATATCGAAAGTATAGACCATTTTCACGCTCTAACTCGCGCATGCGCACTGCACGCGCTGGGTGGCAAGAGAACTTCCGGTCCATTGGTGAATGCGCTCGTAATAAGTAATCTATGGTGTAAGCAAAGCAAGCAATCATCGTGCATACAAAAATTTAGCTACATTAAAAAAAAGAATGAAATCTTAAGTATTTTAAAAACACTAAATCATACGAAAGATGCGCTCCAGATCGACGAACATGGTGTTTTTGAAGAAATTATTAAGCTCCAACCCGTCCAAGGAGGAGATGACAAATGCCCTCCCCTCCACGACCATGTTTCGCAAATATTCAACTATCTGTCAGAAATAAATTCTTACGCTTAACTGATGAAATGATAAAAGAACTACCAAATATGTCGTTTCAGCAATTATATGAATATATGAGAATACATTATGAAAACTTTCAATCGCTCAATAAAATAAAACATAAAAAAGAAAACTTTTTAAGCACACGCTTTTACCTTAGAAAGTGCATTAAAAAGTAAAAAATATAATTTTTTTCACAGAAATGGACTTCAAATGGCATGATTCGAGAAGATAAAAAAAATCCGTCTCTACATATATGTGCGTATGTGACCAATTTTGTGCAGCCAACTCCTCTGAAAAGGCAGATAGCAAAACCAAATAGAGTTAATACATACTTATACTATGCCTTGACATACGTTTTATAAATCATGAATTATTACAATTGGTTAAACCTTTTTAGAGTTATTAATGTGTTTTGTTTTTTTTTACAAATGTAGAAACGTCTAAAACATTCATATAAGCGAACCAAATCAATAGATTCTTCTCAGAGATTTTTTTTTTTTGTAAATAAACTATTGGAGATATTAATGCTCCTCCTCCTCCAGAGATCCCTCCCCCTAACAGAAAAAAAATATTATTAATACAGATATCAGGGTCACAATAATTGTCTTGACGTATTTCTTATGGAGTTGGGTTAAGCCTTTTCAAAGATATTAATCTTTTTCTAAAAATAAAGAAATGGCTATAATATTTATTCAGTAAACATGACACTCCACTCATTGAGACGAATGTTTTTTGTAAAAATATTGTTTAGCTGTGATGAGCTATTTTGGAGTTAAGATTTTAAGGACCCACAGCCTCCCCTCCCCCACCAGGGATAAAAAAAAAAAGAAAAGAAATTCTAAATAAATATTTTTACCTTTTCATGGCCAAGTGGGATGCTTGTGCGAATATACCATTCCACGTATTCGATTTATTTTTAATTATATTTTTTACTTTTTTATACAACTTTTTGTGTATCCAAGCTTTTTTATATGTTTTATTTTATTTATTTTTTTAAATAAAGAACATGGCTTTATATGATAAGAACAAAATCAAAAAGTCTTGGAAATCTCAAAAAATGCTCATCAGTTTTAATCCTCTTAAAGAATTGGAATTTCGAATTTTTTTTATTGGATTGTATTATCACCGGTAATGAATCGGTGTGCCAGATTTGGAATTGTTTGAACAACGGGAAGTAAACGAATTAATGATTACAAATTTTGCGCACAGCACACGTATAAGTCAAGTTGAATAAAAGTGTGTAATTGTTCTTAATTTGATCATCAATGCGAGCAAATTTGTTGATTGTGACATCCTTGTAGAGACTATTGTTCATGACTAGCCAGCGTAATACAGTTTTAACATTTTCGCGAGATACAGAAAACTCTTTATATATTAAACTTAAATTATAAATTTTTTACGAATAAATGAATAACGATTGAAACGAGAAGACGACACTGGGGAAAACTACAAAGCTGTAGATAGTCAGGAAATGAGCGAAATACTGATTACCAAAGTTAACTGAATTTTTGTAGGATATTTTATGCCTGAAGTTGCAAGAAGTAAAGACCATTTAGTTTTTGTATGCACGTTTTATGTACAAAGGTCTAACAAAATTTGATAAAAGGCAATATACACGAAATATATGTGATAAAGGAACTACAAGATCTGGTATTTGAAAAGTTTTAGTTCGCTCATTTGCTCTTTCTACCACTATTCTATTATTAGCAATCCTCAGGTTTCTTATATTCCCCCATGCTAATTTGGCTTTTCCTTTTAAAAGTTTATTTTATTGTGCAGCATTTTCATTTTGTTTTATAACTTCATATTAAACGTGCTGTCACACTTTTACGTTTTTTAATTTTATTTTTTATTTTTCAGTGCACTTTTTAAAGAAAAAATGTGTGCTTAAAAGTTTTTGTTTTTAATATTTTTTATTTGAATGCAAAAGTAAATTAAATATTCAAGTTAATAACTTGATATCGAATGCGGCTGTGAAGCATGCCAATACCAGCACAAGCAAAGAGCGAACTTTCGCTTTTACAGGAGTTTTTCTGCCATCCAGGGTCAGTGACGCGCATGCGCGAGCGACGTCGTGAAAAGGGTCCATTATCTCTTCTCTTAACTGCTAACGGTTCCGACGAATCAATTTCGAAATCTTAACGAGGAATGATAACTAGGCCTAATGATGACGAGAAATACATTATCGTCCTTGTCTCTGTGTTCTCGCTTAATGTTAACTATCCGCACATCGCGCGACGACTGATCATGCGACCAAGGTAAATGAATTTATATTTTAAAGACACCCCCCCCCCTTCTAACGAACTGATATATACCCCTTTTTCTATTTAGTCACAGTAAATTTACCTTGGTCGCATGATCAGTCATCGCGTGATGTGCTGATAGTTAACATTAACCCTGTGTTCACATTAAAAAGAAATGCCTAAGTACATTTTACAATAATTATAAGTCCCTCCTTATAATGGCATTATTATTTAATTAAAATAAATAGTATAAAGGATGAGAATTGTGAAGGAATTGAATGAGTCGTCAAGTGTCGCTAACGCACGACTGTTTTCATTGCCACCATGTTTTGGTTTATGTGGAGGTTTCGATTTAGCGGGTGTGACGTCATCCAGTGACGTCAAAATACGCTTGCGCAGTAAGGCAATTTTTACCACTTCCGGCAAACTGACCCCCACCTTGTTCTACTGTAGATCACCTTGACGGTAAACACAATTATCAACTGGAGAAACGACACAAGAGCCACGTTCTTAAGTTGTTGCCGCACTACATGTTCAAGAGCGTAAACTGTATGAACGCTACCTGGTGAATGAAAAGTGGAAATGCATGGTCACACTAGATGAAGCGTATGTTTATTTAAGCGACTGCGACAAGAGCCGAGCCATTTTTTACAACCCAAGGGGTGCGAAGGACTTTAGAAATTGATACCGTAAATGTGAGGAAACATTTTCAAAAGGTTTCATGAACGTGGCGGGATACAGCTACAACTACAAGTTAAGCCAAAGACTAAAGTCAGCGCCATACAGTCAGGCTAACGTTCTAAACCCCCTTATTTACCCGTGATATCCCTGGTTTGTACGGTACAGAGGTAAACAAGGTATGGCTGCATCAAGGCAAGACGTCGAGTGGCACCGCCGCGTCAACTCGCCTGTTCCTGGACGCATGCAAGAAGATACCAGAATTCGCTCCATTCCATTCACCGGCATGCCCGTGAAGTCGCCGGGCACATGGCCTGTGGATTTTTATGGCATTGGCCTACTGAAAGTGGCCCTCGGATGGAGACACCTTTGGAAATCTCTGTCAAAAGGAGATGCAACATTTCTGACTACAGATTTGCCCTCTAGAAGGTTCAGCCCAGATAGACCAAGGGCAACGATAAGGGCAGAAAAGCTTTACAGATTCGAGCACGAAGGAGCAGGATCTCTACATCCACACAACTGAGATCTTTCCTTTACTGCAGCCTCTGTGGCCGTCTTCTATCATACTCAGGGGGTTGTACGCAGCAGGCCTCTAAGTAAGGAGACACGTCATTTGTGTACCTCTCACCGCTTGCACAGAAGGGAACATTTGCAATGGGCACTTCAGCATGTCCTATGGAATGTAGACCCACGGAGGTCTGTTCATAGACGAATCCAGATTTAGTTACAGGGCGATAGTAGAATATTTTTCTGGAAAGTTGTTTTTGTGTCATTGTACATTTCGCTCTGTGTATCGGCCTCGGTGGCTCAGTGTTTGCGTGATCGCCTCTGATGCCCGAGGTTGCGGGTTCGATCCTGGCCGAGGACGACGAAGATTTTTCAGGAGAAATTCATCAGATCACGCACTTCCTTCGGAAGGGAAGTAAAGCCGTTGGGTCCCGTGTAGTCGTTTGCCGGCTGCACGTTAAAGAACCCTTGCGAGGCAAAATTTGCGGTCCCTATAACGCCGTCCTGATATGACCATAGTAGTTGAAAGGGACGTTAATACCAACAAAACCAAAAACCAAATTACTCTGTGGTGTTACATCTATTAGCCACGTTTCTTGAATATGGCTAACAAGTTTTTGAGTGCGATTAGCGCTCTTTTTGGGATTTCTTCATAATTATAAAATTCAATAAAGTTCGCCGAGATATGAATGAACATTATTACATCACGGTCGCTTGGACTTCTGCCTGTCTGCGTGTGTATGTGTGTGTGTAAGTGTGAATCATGTTGTTACATAAATCTCACATCAACCTGAACAAAATTACTGCACTTCCTCTGCTCGGTTCAGATTGCTGTTATGTAATCCATTGATTGAAATGAGGTTTTTGTTGGAGATTAGCGTTGGAAATACATACATAGGCCAATGAATGAGATACTTTTATAAATTTCTTTTAATCCGTTTTAATGCAAAATGTGACTGAAGCGTCTAAGAAGGAATTGCGTGAGTCTAATCACAGAACTTGATCAGCATTCGGGACAAAAAATAAAGATCTGGAAAGAGACTCGTCCAGCTGGAGCCACGACTTAAACAACAGGGTTCTCTACATTGTCTTGCCATTCGTCACCGGATACCTCTCCAAAAGCACACAGGATCGTCCGTTACACGTCCTACAACCTATAAAAGATTAGAATACACTCATAGCAGCTACTGCGGTCAATATGAACTTAGTGCGGAAGAAAGAGAGATCATCATTTGAGCCCACGGGTTTGGGCATTCGATCCGTGAGATTTCCAATAAATTTTTTATACCCCGCTCGACAGTGAGTCATATTATTTTGAAGTGGAAGCGAGAGGGGGCTATAACACGCCAAACCAGACCCAATAAATGACGAAATGGACAGATCGCGACCGTCGATGCTTAAAACCTGTGGTGAGGTCAAACCGGAAGGCTTCGTTAAAAACGTTGGCACAGGACTTTCCGATCGGCGTAGTCTAGCGATGCAAGTAATCGTCGGGAGATCATCGCGCTTGGTTTTCATGAAGGAGCGGCAATTCACTACCAAATGTCACCGTCCTCAATGCGACCTGTCGTGTAAGGAACGCCATTGCTGGACTCCAGAACAATGGAAGATCATCCCATGGAGTGACGAATCCCGTTGTGGCAGTTCGATGGACGGGTGTGGGTTTGGTGAATGCCCAGCGAACGATATTTACAGGACTGTGTCGAACCCACAGTGGCATTATGTACTGTCCTGCTTTTCGTGGTATGATCTGTTTAGTTCGCGGAACCATGAATGCCGAAGCGTACTAAACAGTTCTGGGGCGAGTTTTTGGACATGATATCGCGGTTTAGTAAGCATCGCTCATACGTCAAAATTGCGTAATATCAAAACCTTCCAATGGTAATTGCTCTGATCTTGACCGCAATCTCAAGTCCAAAAACTCGACCCTGGACAATTCTGCGCTACCGACATTATGGGAGCACTTTGATCATAGCCCATACTAGTTTTAGCACGACAATGCTCCCTATCATACAGCAGGCTTATTAACACCTGGTTTGAGGAAGTGTGTTTGCTGAAACTTGACTGGCCAGCCAAAAGTCCAGATCTTAACCGGACTGAACGCCTTTGGGACAAATTGATCGGTTGAGAGCCAAGTCATGCCGTCCAAAGAACACCACTGTATGAAACTGAAAGGTGGCGAAAGGTGGCCCTACACGAAACTGAAGTCGTGCAGGGTCACCTGACGAATTGCCAGATAGCGTATATCTCATATGGAAAAGCGGATCATCTGATTTCTGCAAAGTTTCTGAAGAAGATCCAAATAAGAAAAACCATGATTTCTGAACAGAATAGGAAAGATTTTGGACTGCAGTGGTCACTGGAAGAAAGTTCCACCAACGACCAAAACATTGTTGCCAAGTCGTCCATATGCTGCAGTTTTGTCCTACACGTGACGTCGTCTTCATGGACCACAAGGCCATCCTTAGTTAGGCAGTGGTTCTGCGAGCAGGAGGATATTTGGTGAGACATATTGAAACGATATACCATAGAACTAGGAGGATGTCTGGTGTTCATCCAGTGATTTACAAGTATTTGAGTGATATGTCAATAGCATACATGCAACTGTCATTTGATTGATATGTCTTTCATTCATTGGTCAGTGTGTTTGTGCTAACTGAATTCTTTAAGGAAACTTACTTTTGAGGAACGTCATCGACGAGGCAACTGCGACTCTCCTTGAAGGTGGTCGGGTAATAGCCCTCCGTGGAACTCGTGGAACTCGATTTGGATTTCATGACAATTGTTTTGGTTAATTAACCAGAAATTAACCAATTTAAGAATTAGAAACTAGGGACCCGACTCGAGATCGCAAATCCAATTCAGTCGAGTGAGTGTCTAAAGTAAAATCGCTCCAAAGTGTGAGTACCTCATAATGCGCGGCCTCTTAATTACACTGAGTTGCTTTATATGCGCTCGGTAGCTATTCATTCGTAGCCCTTCTTTCTGTTTCCGGTGTTTGAAGTGAACTGAGAGAAAGAATGAAAGTTTAGAAGAGAGGTTTAAATAAATAGAAAAGAAGCTTCTATCTAATGAACCGTCATCCGCTCTTTGAATACCGGTCGCATCAATGCGCTTCCTCTTGGCACATGTGACTCCAGCTTTGTGTTGCTTGGAAATGGATTACACGCAAAATAAAAATTGTTCTACTCCACAATGAAGCAAATCTCTTATTCAGTCTCGTTTTCCGTAGCTTTCGGACGTTCACTTTGCGGGTTAGATGAAAGAGAGGTGGATGTTGTTGTTGGTTTGTTATTATTAAAAGTGTGACATAGAATGTTTGTACAGGAGAGTGAATGCTAAAGCGATGAATTGGCGAAAAATGTAAAATTGCAACATCGATTATAATGAGCAGTTCGTTATTTCATAACGTTATTTGAAATCTGCATTAACGAAGTTGATCACATCTTTAAGTTCGAAAATCAGAATGACAGAGTATATGCTAATTAATATGTAGAGTGCAAAAAAATAGTGCGCTGGCTATACGCAGTCGCTTCTTATAACTATAAAAATAAGATAAAATAAGTTTTCTATAAAGATATGTTCTAATGTTCATTTAAAGAGGTGTGGCGTCTCTGTGGGCCGCCACAATTTTCTTTTGATCTTTTCAACTCGGTTTTAATTGTATGTATAAGCAGAGAAATGGTAGCAGTGGAAAGGTTTAGATAATAAACAGACGATGGTAGAATTATTAATGAAGAAATTGTATTATAATTTAGCATTATAAAGTACAAGATGAAATCTAAATAATGACAAATAAGAATAATTAATAACAAAGTAATTAAGAATAACAAAATTTAAACCAGATTGCAGCTTCATGTAACTTCTTCCGTAAGGTGTAGTGAAAATTCTACTGTACAGATAGAATATCTGTAAGCAAACAGGATGGCCACCGTAAGAATTGACAACCGAAGAAACTCGACAGTAGGCGTTCTAAGATATTTTTCGATTTATCTAAATAACGAAAAGAGAAACGGGAAGATATGAATGTGCTAGCTATCTCTTAAATCTAACAGTACAGAAATAGTTATACAAGAGATCTTACACTATACCAACGAATACCCCTCTTAAGTAGTGCAGAAGGTATACTGTCATTCTCCAGGACATAATATAAAAATATGTGCAGTTTTCATAAGGTGCGGAACCACTCTGGCCCGTTGTTTCTGATGTATACATTGTTACATCATCATGAAGCGGCCAAATTTATGGTCTTTTCTTGGTAGAAATACGATTAACAGTAGCCGCTTGATGACGGTGTAAAAATGTATACATACACCTTTTGTCCGCAGGCCTTCTCTCTAGAAGGTGTTGGCTCAGTCCAGGCAGGTTAATGAGGAGCACTAAATACGCTCCGGCAAATGATAGCAGAGGCGTTTGTGGAAACGGTAATGCCAATCGACGCGCAACAGAGGCAAGTTACGCTCGAAGCATGAATAAAGAAATACGTACTTACAATTAACTGGAACCAACGCCGACGCACAGTTGTCGCTCCTCAACAGCAGTGGCATAGCGTGTATAAATGGCGCCCTCCGTCCAGCAGTTTTGTCCTCGCGGTGCCCTCCTAGCAAGGGTAACAAGGCTTGCGCCCGGAACAAATGTCGCCCCTCGCTCCCCCCCCCCTCCCCATAGCTATGCCACTGCTCAACAGGCCTCGTGGCTTAACTTTCAAAGTTCTCAATGCTAATTAGGCGTCGCCTCCGCTAACGGTCGTAATGCGTTCGCAATACAAAATCGCTGAAGAGCCAGCGTGGCAGACTTTCATTTGATTCTCCGAAGATAAGTCTCTCTGCCTCTTGTTCACTCAGTTTCACTGAGCGGGTTGAAGTTTTTCCTCTATATCAGTGGTTCCCAACCTGTTTCGAATCGTGACCTCCTTTTCTAAACGTTAAGTAACTCGCGACCCCTTTTTAACAGGTTGGTACTTGGCAAAATTAAAAAAACCCTCAAAATATCCTAGCTCGGTGACCCCTCAGAAAAGGTTTCACGACTCCCAGGTTAGGAAGCAGGGCTCTGTATCAACGCCCTTCTTACGAACAGTCCTTCGCCTGCAAACTCCGTCATCCGCTAACGAACTCGCCGATGCCCTCTCCTCCTCCTTTAATGGGAGGATAAGATGCCCTCTCCTCCTCTTTTGATGCGTCCATAATCTGTGGATGGGCTGGTCATGCAACTCCACCCCCTTTTTGAGGCTGTGGCGCTGTAGTTGAGCTTTCTGTTCGACTTTGATTTTAGCACTGATTCATAATATACAGGGTGTTGCAGATGACTAGAGGGCAGTATAACGGGAAGCCTACCCGCTCGATTGCAGGGACCGGCTCGGTAATAGTACAGCGCGTACCCCTCCTTGGCTCAATTGGTCATGCCCTTTGCCAAACAAACAAGTTTAACAAAATAAAGTTACTGAATAATCATTTGATGTCGAGCCGGCCCCTGCAATCGAGCGGGTAGGCTTCCCGTTATACTGCCCTCTAGTTATCTGCAACACTCTGTACAATCAAGTTTGCTTAAACGTTATCTAATTGAAGAATTTCTCCATAAATGTCAATAATAACGTCATTCTATAAATAGATTTCTTAAACGGTTTTTGTTTATATTAAAAATTATTTATTTTATTTATTTACAAAGAAACAGCAAGAAGCCTAAAACATTATTATCACACCGCGTGAAAAAGAAACTGGAAATATTCTAAGGCCTCTGCTTGGTTGCTTGTTTTTGGAACTTCAAACTAATGGAAAAATGCACAACAATTCTCACACGCATGCATAATAGATTATTTATCTCAAGAGATGGTGCTGTGGTAATCGAATTAATAAACCGTACACTTTAACATTCAGTTGCGTAATAATGAAAACAACAGTATCAACGAATTATGTTTTCAAAATGAATCAGAGCATGTTACAAATATAACAAGTTACTTTTAAATAGCATTTAAGTTTTAATTTCATGTTTTTTTTACAAAACAAATAACCGAAGAGAAAGGGTTTATTTCTTATGGTGAATTTGAGTGACACTCTGAAACCATGGTTATTAGATGAAACCATGGTTCTTCATCTAATAACCATGGTGAAACGGTAAAACCTACACATGTGCATTTCGACTTTAGTTAATAGCTACTGGGACGCGGGTTGGCATTGGCTCTGTAACGAGGCCAACGAGAGAGACAGGCCCTGAAACTCAAAAGTCACCTGACTATCTTAGTCTAAGCAAAAATGTAACCTTCGTTGTTTCCATCTTGGATTTTAACAATCAATATTTTTCGTTTGTTGGAAACAATGAAGGTTGTATTGTTGGCCGGACCAGTATGTTCAGGTAACTTTTCCGCGCCGGGGCTGTCTATCTCGTTGGCTACCAAATAACGGGCCCCAGCCAACACCATCTAGACAGAAGGCCTGCGCACAGAAGCTGGATACATTGTTACATCATCGTCAGACGGCCAAAGTTACGGCTTATTATTGGTAGAAATACGATTAACAATAGCCGCTTCTGTGTGATGTAACAATGTATGACGTTTCTGTGAGCAGGCCTTCTGTCTAGGTGGTGTTGCCCCAGCGCGGAAAAGTCACCTGACCATATTAGTCCAGCCAATAATCCAATAATAATCATTATTTCCGACAAACGAAAAAATACTGATTGTTAAAATCGAAGATGGAAGCAATGAAGAGAACATTGTTACTCGGAATACTATGGTCAGGTGACTTTTCCGCGCTGGGGCAACGCCTCCTAAAGATAAGGCCTGCGGAAAAAATCTGTATACATTGTTACATCATCATCAAGCGGCCAAATTTAGGGCTTATTATTGGTAGAAATTTTAAGAAATACAGTAGCTGTCACGGAAATCGAAACCAGGTTCGATTCCCGGCGACACTGACTGTTTCTACCGCTCTCGGATATTCACCCGTTCGAAGGCGGGGGAGGAGCGGGGCAGACAGTGTCGTCATACCAGCCTACACGCAAGAGCGAATGAGGACGCAAGGAGGCCTCGAGACGGAGGCTCGAAGTTTTCTTGGCGGGAGAAAACGAGCAAAGAGGGGAGAGTGACCCGGACGACGGAACGGACAGGAGTCCGAAGGAGCAATCTCGTCTCCAATGCAAAAGGGCTCGTCGTCGTCGCTTCGACCAAGCAGGGACGAGAGGAGCAACGGCCGTGCGGAGGCAACGGAACGCCGGAGCGAAGCGCTGAGAAGCCGACGAGAGGAGAGTTCGGCGGGAAAGCTTCGAAGGCGGCGTTTTCCTCTCACGGGAGTTCCTGCGTGAGCAGTAGTACTGCGTACCCAAGGCGGAGCGAGAGTTTTGTGTCGGAATCACCGGGAAGAACCCTCTCCGTGCCCGGAACCATTTTTGTGAGTACTATGTCTTTAGTTAATTGTGACCCCCGAATGTTTGCAACCGTCTTGAGTGACTTCTACCGGCGGGAGTTCGACGGGCGTGCGACGGTGCGAGGGCAATTCCCCAGAGGTCTGAAGGCATACATATCATCGCAATATGGTTTTGCCTATGTAGATAGGAAGGCGTAAATGCTCTAGGTAATGTTACGCATTTGCCGAGTGTTAATTGTGTAATGTGGCGTATGTGATTACTCCGAAGGAGGGCGCCATTAGCCCGTCACGTTACGATTCAAGGTGTGTGTAACCTTTCATTTATCTTTTCTGTGCAGTTATTTCCCCGCCGAGGCGGCTTTATGATGTACTGTAAAATTTACGTCTGTAACCCATTAAGACGTTTTCTAAGTTTAAACTCGGACTAAACTATGAACTGTGTGTCCACGAGTGGAACTTTGACATCGTAATTTGTGCGGGTATAACTTGTGAAACAGTCTGATATCTTTTTGTTTGGACTAGACTGTTGGATTTGTTTCTGTGTTCGGCTGGAGCTATATGAACGAATATTTTATGTTATTCATTTTACAGTAATATTTCAGCCTAACTTTTTGTCTCATTGGATAGCAGCTTATTTTGCTAATAAGTATTGTATTGTGAGAGGCCGACATAATTGCTATTTGTGAATTGATCAAATACATTTATTTTTTTCTTGCAGTTTATTAACTGCCAAGGTGGCTTTATGATGTGTTACAAAATTTACGTCTGAAACCCATTAAGACTTTTTCTAGTGTAAAACTCGGACTAGACTGTGAACTGAGCGTCCACGAGTTTGGACTTTTATATCGTAATTTGTGAGTGTATAGCCTATGAAACAGGCTGATATCTTTTGGTTTGATTAGATTGTTGGATTTATTTCTGTGTTCGGCTGGAGTTTTTTGAACGAATATTTTATGTTATTCTATTGTCAGTAATATTCCAGCCTAGCTTTTTGTTTCATTGAATGACAATTAGTTTTACAGTTATGTAATGTTTTGTGAGAGGCCGAAATAGTTGCTAATTGTGAATTAATCAAATGCTTTTGTGAATCTTAATTCTTTAAGTTAGCGAGCCTCGTAACTATGATTATTGAAGCTTACTATTCCTTTTCTAGGTTGTAAGATTTTTATAGAAAGTAGTAGTTATAATTCTTTATTTAATTACTTTCCGAAAAGAGTAATTAAGAGAAAGTGTGTTTTATTTTAAGGTTGATTACGAAGTGTTTCTAGGTGTCAATTTAGCTTTCCGGCAAGGCCGGTTGTTGTGGTTTTGTTTTAAGGAAACGCTCAGATTTATATGTGTACGTAAGGTTTGCTAGTACACTTAATTCTTTACGCCTAGCAAATAAGGTTCCAATTATTTCTTTATTTACTTGTCCTTTTTCATGTATTCATGATTTATTACCAAGTTTCTATGTCTTTATTAAACTTTATTTTTGATACCTTACCCTGTTTACGTGTATAATTAATTCCACTGCGCTAGCTATTATTGTTCTGCATTTACACGTTACAGTTGCCCTCTTGATGATAACAATATAACAATATAAGACGTTTTTGTGCGTAGGCCTTCTCTTTAGGAGATGTTGGCTGTGGCCGTTATTTCGTTAGTCCCGCTCTGTACGTGGCCGACGAAAAAGACAGGCCGGGGCACTAAAAAGTCACATGACCGAAGTAGATCGAGCAACAATTCAAACTTCATTGTTTCTATCTTGCATTTCAACAATCAGTGTTTATTTTCGTTTGTTGGAAACAATGAAGATTGGATCGTTGCTCGATCTATCTTGGTCATGTGATTTTTCAGTGCCCCGGCCTGTCTTTCTAGGGTGCGTTAACTTATTCGTTCGGAGTCATGCTCCGAGTCAAAGTGATCAATTGATCAGAGTACTAGCTCAGAGTCAACACCACCTAAAGAGAAAGCCTTTGCATGGAAACCGTGATACATTGTTACATCAACATAGTAGTGCAAATTCAGGGCTTGGTATTGGTCGCAATATTCTCGGGGATATTTCCGCTTTGTGAGGGTCGCCAGGAGAGTCCAAAGATTGGCCTCCCCGTTTTGTATTTTTGCCGTCTAACCCCAATGCAGTATTTCGTGAGTAAAAAGAGGTCTAGAATATGAAATTTGTTA
The DNA here is from genome assembly GCA_023313115.1 of Rhysida immarginata. Classification (NCBI taxonomy): domain Eukaryota; kingdom Metazoa; phylum Arthropoda; class Chilopoda; order Scolopendromorpha; family Scolopendridae; genus Rhysida; species Rhysida immarginata. Next base: position 51,994 of record JAHWFO010108941.1, read on the forward strand.
CGGTGACGGCAATTGACGAGATCAAATGTCTGTGTGGTTCATTTTTTAATTATCTGGATCCAATTTTCCGGTATTTTACGTTTTCCGTTTTTTTTCCGGATTATTATTTTGGTTTTCATAAATTAACATACAATCTGGCATGTTGAAAGCTTAGTTTTTACATTAGTCATAACTATCGATTTTGTTATTTGATTTAAAATTTATTTAAAATACCCAGGACTATTTTTCGATTTATTATGAAGTAGCTAATATACCCGGCGTTGCTCGGACTCTTTTTTTTTACTTACTTACTTACTTTTCAAACCCGCTTATCCGTTAGGGTCGCGGGGGCAGCAGCCCTATGGAGGATCTCCAGCGATCGCGATCTTCCGCCATCAGGCGCATGTCCTCCCTGGTAATATCCAAGCGACTCGAACCCAGATATTACTCTTTTTTTTTTTTTCATGAAATTTTGCAATTTCTGAATGTGAATATACAGAAAAACTAAACATTATTCTCCACCTTTCATCTCCGGGCCTGCGTCAACTCACTCAGCTAAAGAGCCGGTGATTGGAGAGGAGTGAAACAGAATACAATAAGGACATTTTTTAAAACTTTGTCTGTCTGTTTGAACACGCCAATCTCCAAAAGTACTTGACGAATTTTCATGTCGTTTTCACAGGTAAGTTGAGCGTAGCTTGCGGCAACATATAGGCTTATGAAAAAAAAAAGATATCATAATTTAAAGTTTTTGGAGTATGCTCAGCTTAGTACAGTTCGTAGAAAAATCAAAAGGTGGCGCTTCATTAGTTTATTTTTAAAAGGCGCTCATATATAACAATAGCGAAGCATTGCCGGGTCTGCTAGTAGTATACAGGGTGTTTCATAATTGGTGTCCCGTCTTTAGGTCTAAATAAAGACTCAAGGGGAACAGATTGGGGGGAAATGAATATTGATTATTTGGTTTTAATGTCCCCTAATTCAGAATAATGTCGACCATTTCGCGTCCCTGGGGATGAAGGGGTAAATTTTGAAAATTTTAATTTTGTAGGGGTAGGGGTTAGACCCCATGTGTTATTGAGAAAGTTGTAGAGCATCATGTAAAATGTGGGTTTAGCAAAAAACCCGGTGAAAAAATCTCATCCCCTGCCCTTTATCGAGTGGGTAAAGTGAAAGGTATGGCTAGCCGATGTGGACAAAAAACATACTTATTAGAAAACAGTAGGGCTTACATTTGGAAAAATAATGAGAATGAATGAGTCGTTACCCTGAAAAGCTAATAAACTCGACCGAGTTCATTCATTCTCATTCATTTTTAAATGTACTGTTTTTTAATAAGTAATAAAGTTCTAATAAGTTTCTAATGAGTTTTTCTGTTTTTGTCTACATTAGCTAGCCATGCCTTTCATTTTACCCACTCGATAAAGGGCAGGGGATGAGATTTTTTCACCGGGTTTTTTTGCTAAACTCACATTTTACATGATGCTCTACAACTTTCCAAATAACACATGGGGTCTAACCCCTACTCCTACAAAATTAAAATTTTCAAAATTTACCCCTTCACCCCCAGGGATGCGAAATGTTTTTATTCTGAATTAGGGGACATTAAAACCAAATAATCAATATTCATTTTCCCCCAATCTGTTCCCCTTGAGTCGTTATTTGGACCTTAAGACGGGACACCAATTATGAAACACCCTGTATAAAAGAGGACGTCCCCTGACTGACTCACTGACTCATCACCGCACTGCAAAATCTACTGGGGCCATCGACTCGAAACTCGGTGGGATCACAGGACGCATAGCATATGGGCGTGCTAAGACGGGGTTTTTCGAAATTATTATTATTATTATTATTATTATTATTATTATTATTATTATTAGGATTAAGCACTCGCAAAGGAGTAATGGAAAAGGTAAAAAACCCTCCAAAAACAAAAAGAACCGCGGAGAAAGGATCAAAGGCTCGTAAAAGCCAAAACGTCAATAGAGACTAAAAGAGAACTAAAACAAGCTTAAAAGTGGAAAGGAAAAGGGAACTATGACAGCATAAAAAAGCCGACTCTATAAATTTATATAGTACGACTTTAGACAGCGCTTAAAATGAATGCAACTCGTAGCACATTGGGGCAAGGTACACTGCAGGACAGTGTTACGGATATTGTAAGGCAGATCGTTCCAAATGGCAATAGCACTATAAGGGAAACTTTTGGATTTGCACGTTCCGAAATTTTGCAGATTTTCGAAATTTTGCTAGCTATCGTGCCGAAAAAATACTTTCCCCGATTTTCGATATTTGGATTTTAAGGGTGCGAAAACTGAAAAAAAAAATCAATTTTCGGGGGTGATTCACAAAATTTTCTGATAATTTGACATAACTTCGCGGGGAATATAGATAAAGCAACGCAACTCGGAGGGAAGCTTCTCGGGGATATTTCCAAAAAAACAATTTCTGTTTTTTTTGATTTTCGCTTTGTGAAGGGGCCCGTTGGGGCCCAAAGATTGGCTCCCCGTTTTGTGTTTTTGCCGCCTAACTCCAATGCGGAAATGCAGAGAGGTTCAAAATTACGCAGGAGAATGTGAAAGACGTATATAAAAATGGAGCATTCGTTGGTTTTTGAAAATCGATTTTTAGGGGGGCAGAAATCCAAATAATCTCAAAATAGACCTAATTTTGACGTGCGCGTCCGGTCAACCCCACTCTGTGGCAAATTCACATACGACTTAGATATTTGGAGCAAGATTAGCTCACATAATTTGCAACAAACCAATTTCTGCGTTTTATCATATTTTACCCCTTTGCCCCCCTATGGCCCTCCATAAAAATAGGCGATTTCTC